>DWTW01001117.1:0-13471 GCA_018246275.1 Papilio slateri | reverse complement strand
TGGATTTCGGACATATAGGTGTCACCGCACGGTATTCTCGGCGGCGAGCTACCTTTGTCCTCCAGAGTCGAGTTGGATGCGAAAAGAGAGCCAAGAAGATCGGCCTTCTCTTTTGAAGTGTGGGCCAACGAATAACATTTTAACATTTTCTAGCTTGTTTTTTATCTATCCATCTATGTAACGAAATCTTGTAATGTCATTTGTCACCCTTAGAAAACTACACTGTCAAAAAGTAAGAAAGGTTTTTTCATTATTTTTTTTATTAACGCCCAAATTTGAAATGTGCGCGTTCAACATCGGGCGCGAACATTCAGTACTTGATAAACAATCTCACGGAACTAATCAATCTAAACAGCTGCTTTATGACCTATTATGCAGAATATACGAGCGTATTGATATTTCCGATAGGGGTTGGATATGGCCAATCTGTCAACAAGGTCGCACGCCGCACCGTTTATGTTACGACGCCGAGTATTTATGACGGCAATTAATATTGTAGAAATTTGTAGTGGTAAAGGTGCGCCTATTTTCAACACGCATCGATAACAAATATATGTTTTTAATTTATGACGCATTTAAATGGCTTTGAATAATTTTACACAGTTTCCGGGACGCGAAAAATTTAAACAGTGTCAGAGCCTGGCCTGAGCAGCTTGCAATGCATGAACGGGCCGGCAGCTTGCAATGCCGAAATAGCGGCGTAAAGGGATGCATCGATACGCCTTTTTATCTATACGAAACCGATACGCTTAGTGAATTTAAAATGAAGATAAAATAAATTAAACACAAGCAAAATGCAAATGCACGTGAGGCCAAAGTAGGCGGGACAAATTTGTTCGCTTCCCCGAGCCTAGTTTTTGTCTGAAAGTATCGTTGTAAGGGCAATAAAAATAAATACCACCGATGCCAATATATCAATATCGGTTGCACTCATAGTAAAGGGTACACACACTATAGGCTATGAAATATCAATTTGTATTTAGTCATTTTTATGATACGTCGATCTTACATCCGTCGAGTCAATGAGTTACGCTAGTTGAAAAAATGTATACCTATTGCATTAAAAAATACTATCTAAGTGTTTAATAAAGTTGTATTCCATTAAGTAATATCAAAAGCTTCATGTGTACTGCTTGTATGATTTTTATTAGAAGTTTTTCTTTGTATAACTATAAAGCTATCACAGTGACAGCTCACCTTTCCTCATGTTAACCGTTCATACGGTTCAATACGATAAAGCGGGAAAGGAAATTACTTTTTTACAGCGCTGGCAGTGATTTACTGGATCAAGATATAAGATACTTTTGCCAATGTCAATTTGGCATAAAAATATTTTGATCTTCAAGTTTCTCTTCAAACATAACGTGTCATATTGTATCCTTACTTTTCTAGATGCTTTAACAATTAATAAATGACAGTAGTTGTCGAACGCAAATAGGAAAGTTAAAAAAATAGATTAAGATTAGGTTGACTATGACCTTATCTGTGAAGATTTTTACGTTTCTTGGACCATAGATAATGTATAAAAGAACTACCATATATGTGTAAGTATATTACAATTTTTTATGACATAACTGCCATGAACTCGGTAAAGCATAGTTGTTTCGGCTGCACATAAACGTTAAAATCTTTTTAACTAAAAAAATTGAATACTTAAAATCTTCCACTTGACTGCATTTTTCTTAATTTGAAATTGAATATCAATTTATTATCGATTAATGTAATAATTCTGCACAACTTAATTTACATGTAAACGTTTTCCCTAAAATGTTTTAGGTGTGTGTGTGTGTTCTATTTTCCGATGCGAGTTCCGTAAATTAAAAAAAATTATGCAGCATATAAACAACGTCCAATAATCGTTTTTTTTTTGTAGTGAATATATATAAAAATGCTTTGTTCCGAGCAATGTTAGTCGAAAATGCAATAAAAACACTTTTGAAACTTCAGTGAACGCAAATATATTTTAAAAGTACTCTAACGTATTTTAAAAACAACGTAGAGATAAAATCAGAAACAAAATTCCTTTTTGTTAGTTTGTAGGCATTATTTGCCTTGAGGCATCCATAGTTATATATCCGACCAGTAATAATAGCCAACTTACGTTAAGAGATGGCACTACAAGTAGAAAAATCTATAGTTACTGTCTTATTGTCTGTTGTCCGAACACTAACTCTTAATTTAGGAACATTATGCCTTGTCCATCTTTCTTCAGTCAACCTTTCCACATGTCCAAAATTTTCTTGGATAGTCGAATGAATACACTAAACTGCAATGTGGTAAATTAAGGTAACCTGATAAATATTTCTTGCACACACACTTCACACATTTGGGATTGCATCTCCCCTTTAGAACAACTTTATATATGTTTAACTTATAGCAGTGCATGTGAAACTTTAAGAATTAAATGAAGATCGCATTACGTTTCCGCGAGTGCCAGCAACGTGCCAGGGAAGTTTATGAACTTCTAAACACGCCAAAAGTAATTATACATTCGGGCCACGTCAAAACTTTTCAGCGGGAATTCGTTCAGTTGAGTATATTTATTGTTACTGTTTATTGGTACTACAGACCTGACTAAAGGGTTTCTTAATATTTATTCATATGTATTTTATATCGTTGTAACATTAAAATACCTAGCTGGCTAATTTGGGCATAAACTGACTGATTAGATTTCCAATTTTGTCAAATATTAGTGTACGGTAAAAAAAAACACATTTGTATACTTATGGGTCTAGTTGATTCATTATTTGGAACTAAATGAGCTTTGTATATAGACGAATACAGTTAGAAGGAAAAGAAAGTGTAAGCATCTTATATAGAGCATTTCTTAGATAACATCATACATGGTGTTTGTATACGACATAAGCAGTATTACGTGTTAAAAAAATATTATTAATAACCAAAAATAGATATTTTTTGTTATTAATAAAAATAAATAAACATATATATTTTTTGTTATTAATAATAATAATGGATATAAATCCAGGTCAATAATTAGAGAATAATAGCCTCGGAAATAATTGTTGTTCGCTTGAATACTTAAACAGTATTTGTCGATATTCCTAAACCACGAGGGAAATTAAAAAAAATCACGCTTCGAAAAATATTAATGTTTAGAATTGGATTATTAAAAATGCATAGACAACAGGGTGACTGCATCACGTTGTTATCTATGCCTATGCTGTTATCCATTCATATAATAGTCGTATGATAGCTGTGACTGCCGCGTGTTTCAATCGCCGATTGTTGTTGACAAAGATAATTGCATTCCGATCGAATGTGTATTGAAATTACACGGCAAAGAGTCATGATTTTTGTATCAAGGTCCTTACGGCGACCCTTCTGCATCGTCACTTAAAAAAAAATATTTTTATACAGAAACAACTAATACTCTCATGTATTCCTTGATGGCTTAACTGACGCCTTAATAAGAGCAAGTGAACCTTATGACCTTAAGAAGTACAACACCTAAGGTGTTAATCCCTTACTTCTTAAGGTATTACTTATATACCACTTTGATAATATACATTTGATAATAATTTATTTTAAAAAAAAATCAAGTTAAATAGAACGCGCTAAAACTAATTTCAGTTGGAGTTCAATTATCGCCGTGCCAAACACCATTTGTTTTCAAACTCAATTATGCATTGACTGTTCTCTAACATTTTATTTAATCCAGTTTATCGCTATTATAGGGATTTTTTAAAATAAAGTATGGTAATTGTCTATTGTTTTTAGAGATATCCGTAGCAAGGGGGCTTATTACATTGTAATGATCTTGTGTTAATGTAAAGCCCTGTGGAAACTGTTTTGTATGAATTAATTTCCCAAGTCATTCTCATCATCTTTTTGTCGTACCATCTTTTAGCGATTGATAATCGTTATGGCCAACTGGACTTTGTTTATCGCTCAAAAAAATTAAATTACCTATCCTATGTTAAGATTAAGATCTAATAATAAATTACGGAATTCTGCAGTGCGCACGAAATCGTTTTGTTCAAATTTCAAATTTAAGAGAAGCGGTACGTACATTTTTAGACCGTGGGTCTATTTTAAGGCACTAGAAAACACGCAATAGGCGATAAGCTTTAAAAACGAGATCTTCCTTATTCCTTTAAGGATCTCTTGGACCGATAGAAAAACAGGCTAGAGAAATAATATATCTAAATTGTAATGTTTAATATCTGATTTAATCGCTTTTTACTCAGAGTGTCTGTCCGTTCAAAGCTAAGGTCCGCTCCATTCTACGCGAATAAGCGAAAAAGGTTCAGCATGACATATCTAAATGGGAATCTGTTATTATTGGCCTCATTTCTTAACCTCTCATTGGATCTCACGAGTAAGAGTGATTTTTTTTGTTAATTAAAACAGGAAGTTCAACCGCACACCTTATGTTAAATGTAGATATAGGCTCAGATTGTAAAGCGCTCCTATTTTAAACCTCTTATGTCTTTATTGAAACCAGACGGCATAAGTGACTGACCACTAACATATATAAGTTATTTCATAGCCTTTGCGCGCATTAAGCATATATTTAATCTGTACACGCGTACCGTAACATGCCCTTTCAAGTTGTGGAACGTCACGAACTAGGAGCCAACATTTTAAATGTTTTTGCACGGCAAAGTTGCGCACCTCAATTTTAAAATTCAGGCCAGCGAATAGTGTAGGTGACATACGATTTATTCTGTGTAAACTGCAAAAACGATAGATTTACGAGTCACGTTCACCTCAATGCGACTTTAATTTTTACTAAAAGTTTACAGGAAATGTTGCTCTTTCACTTGTCACCAGGTCAGATCCTTGTGGTCAGATCAAGATCCTTGTATAATATTCATCATTTTAAGCTTGGTCCTGATGATCCTTAGTTAAGTCACATTTTCAGTGCATTGGATAGTTCCAAAATGTGACTTAACTCTTGTACAGCATGTAACAGTAAATTTAAGAAACAAAAACCCGACTGACTGATTACTATGATTCATGACATCACCATATTAGATATGACACTCCGAGGAAGAATATGAATCTAATCACACCTCACTCTTCAAAATCGGTCCAGCCGTTTAGGCTACAGGAGTTCACAATGGAACGGACATACATAAATACGCGAGTAAAATATTACCCTTCTTCTGGGTGAGACGAGTAAAAATAGTTCTCTGATAATAATTAATAATACATTTATGTTTTACCAAATAAGTCGATTCAAATGGCTTTTATTTCCTCATTTATTTCCGAGGAGGGTTGGCGTCAGGCAGGCGGCCGGCCGTAAAAAATCTATAGTTGTATGATTCATGTTTTCTTCAAGGAACACCGAGGTCTTACCTTTCGCGCACCCTGTATATGAAGAGATAAGTTTTCAAACTAAGACTACATCAATAATTTTACAGATCATGCACGTTTTACTGGCATAATTCCAAGAATTTCGCAAACTTGCTTAAATTTATAAGTACTTGCTACTAATTTTGCATCAGCCTCGCAATTGACTTTGTTTGCCAAGTTGGTGTTCTTTCATTTAATTTAAGTTTGATAAAACCGTAAAGTTGGTGGATTTATTGTCCATAAAAAAGCACTCCAATGAAGCTACACGAAAACTACGCTTTTACAAAGTTTTTTGTAGTTTACAAAGTATAAAGTATTTACATGATAAAGTAGAAAGTAAGTTCACTCGATTTTAACTTCCACGGCTACCAAACCCAAAGCCCTACAGCTTTACACCTTATTTATAATGGTTGCATTGTCAGTATTTGTGTAGAAGAAAGCTGGACTCCTAGACAGCTCACTCGCTAGAAGAAATGCGGAGCATAAATACCTAATTTCCGCCGGTAATCTGTGAAATGGACCCAAGTAAGTCAGCACATTCGTATAATACCTGCTGACACTACTTGTCTATGCTTTAGACGATTATGAACACTGTTGCACTAACATAAAGATGCGATTGTAATTTTTTAATTGTATTTCGAAAAATATTTAAATCAATTATACCTGCACTTTTGGTTATACGCTGCAGTATTAAAACTAAAGCTACTCGACACCGAAATATTTCACCCTTATCGTCCACATTGCTTTACCGTATAATTAAATTGATAAATGACGTAATAATTCATGCATTGTATTGTAACGCGATGTATTTTTTTATGACGATATAAATTGTCCGAGATGTCTATAAATAGAATAAATACCAATCGTCACCTTCATGCCCCGTTCCTACTTTTTGTAGGGTCGGCACAACTGGTTTTTGTATTCCGTCATTTCACTCGTCACTCCCTTCTTAATCATGACTTTCACGCAATCCATCCATGTCTTCTTAGGCCTACCCCTACCATGAAACTCCTCCACATTCAAGTCTGAAACTCTCCTTGTCCTTGTACCATATACTATTCTTACCTCCTCATAACATGCCCATGCCAAGCTAACCTTTTGCTCCTTTATTTATCTATCACTGATGCTACTTTCCGGCTGTCGCTGATATACTAACCAGTATTATATTCTTGTCTTATCTGTTCGTGTTAGCCCACACGTTTATCTCAACATTCGTATTTCTCCCGTATGCACTCTCTTCCTCCTTCCTTTAACTGCCCAACACTCTGATCCATACATTATGGATACGATGGACACTTTTCATAGATAAATTTTCCCCTTTATTTTAAGGGAAACTCGTGGGTCGCATGTTAAGCCCGTGACCTGTCTCCAATGCATCCATCCCGCATTTATGCAAGTCTTTACGTCACTGATCAATGAGCCGAGATACCAAAACAAATACTTGTACTCTACGAATATAACAATCACACAATTCACTATATATAATATATTTGTTATATTAGGGAGGAATATTCCCTAACATACCATTGTAAATGCATTGTCTAATTTGGCCCTCGTCCAGTCCGGTCAGCAATTAACCCAAATTATCTTACTGGGATACATTATTGAACACTATATGTTCTGATCACGTTTTTTGAGTTAATGCGTTAATAGATGCAGTTAACTATAAACAAATACCTAAGTTTTTTGTAAGATGCATAAAAAAAATTCTGCGTGTACATACTCTGAAATCTATATATTAAACTATTTTAATAGTCGTAAACAGGATTGTAATCCGATAATATTAGCATATTAAATTATAAATTCTAAACAGTGGTGCATGTAGAATTGTAATTTGGGGGAGACTTGACCCTCATTTTTTAGGGGCTTGATCCAACAACACATTTTATATAGTTTAAATCAGTATTAGGTAGTGTAAAGTTGGCTAAAATTGAATTATTATTCTAATTTAATAAAATTATCAAATTCACTTTAAAATTTCTCACGGAAGAATTCTGATGATTTTGGAAGTGCGAGGCTTAAGCTCTAGCCTTGGATCTCTCCCTGGATCCGCCAATGAATACAAAAACTACTATAATACATTTAAATGTTATTAACATAAATCTTTTATATATGATAATAATTGCCGATAATTATGTTTGTAATTTTAAATATGATTATGATTGAATATAAAGACGATTATGATTTCTTAGATTGATTCGTAAGTCACCATTGCATGGAGTCAACGGCGAAGGACTTAAAAGCTCTAAACAAGTATATTTTTTTTATAAAGTATAAAGTTTATCGTGTGTGTTAATGTTAGTAACCATTTAAACTACATTTTCAATTCGCAAATCTCACTCATGCAACATTAAGCAAGAACAAACTTATAGAGAAGACCGAGTTGTCTTCCCCGTAAGTTTGTCCATGCCTTCATCGAGAAGCTACAGAATGGCTTTAGGTGCTCTAATAATATATATAGCCTTAAAATTTTCATATGTATTCAGTATTCACGATATTTAAATAAAATTATTTATTTCGCAATCGCATTTTAATTGAATGTCAGTTTTGGCATCGTCTACCGAGTTAATTGCATCTAACTTGTACATATTAAATCGTAAAAATGGATTTTTTATGGTTAATCGAATCTTCAGTAGATTAGACAGATAGACTTATTTGTTTAGAATTAATTGCTTATTTGTACTTCTCTGCCCGAGAAAAACTAAAATATTTATTTATAGATAGAATTTTTTTCCATACAATTGTAAAAATTCTTACTTGTACTATCTTCAAACATAATTATTATCAATAAATTTACTTTTGCTGTCAGCCTCGATTGACATACCTACCTTTTGTAGAGATTATTTTTCGAATACAATCTAGAGCATTAAATTTACATTATAACTGTCTTGATCATTTTGACAAATTGTTTAATTTGTTAAAACGGTACGGTATAAGTTAACCTGCTATTTAAGAATGAGTTATGTAATATATAACTTTATATGCTTAGATAAAGTTGTTACGAATTTGAATAACACTGATACCCTTTCTAATACATATTAAAATATTCAAATGAAATCCGGCGCTGATTTTATTGTATCCAATATCGAATGTACATATCCAAAGTTTTTGTTAAACAAAACCTTGATACATACAGAAATAAAATGCTGAAAATCTGTCAAAATTAATTTTATTTATTTATGTTCAAAATACAAAGTTAGTATTCAATAATTATGCTCCTCGGTGCCATTAAACAATGGTTGTCTTGGCAATGTACAGTTCACTTTTTAATAATAAATATTAAAGTAACTGATATAAATTAACACCCTAACTTAACATTATAAATGCCGACGTGAGTTTATTTGTTACGCTTTCACGCGTAGTCTACTCATCATGAAATTTTGCACGCACATTGTCAGGGGTACAAAAAATAACTTATGACATTCACCTATTAAGGCCACGCAATTATACGCAAAATTAAAACAAAATCCAGCTAGGAAAATAAGAAACAAATGCGTGCGAAGCCGCGGCATCTAGTTATAGATATATTATAAGATAATATCCGACAAAAAAAGGAGTGATAATTTTGCAAACACGTTTTAAAGACAGCTGCAGGACATACCTGAATGAGCAAGACTGTACGCAATGATTTAATTTTGTGTTGTTGATAATAGGTAACAGTTGCATCGGATTCCATAGAAAAAACATTTTCTGTGAAAGTTTATTTTTTTAAAAAAAAACCAGTGATACAACAAGTGATACTACACAAAAAGAGGTAGAGCCCGCAACATCATCTGTTGGACAAATGGGCCGGCTCAACCGGTGAAATACCACGACCTCACAGAAGGCAGGCGTGAAGTAGAAGTAACTATTCTGCGTTTCTGTCTCATGAGTGAGGGGCTGGAGGTCTAATTCTATTCTAATAAGGAAAGGATGGGATGGGGAAGAATATTTGAGGAGGGGAGGGGATGTATAGGAAAAGGAAATATCCTTTCTCTGTTTATTTATTCCTCTGTCGATTAAAGGTAGGCAACGCTACTCATTACCTTGTTACGGATGTCTATGGGACGCGTTTACTTTATATCGGGTGACAACTAGCTCTCTTCTCTATATAAAAAAATCTCCAGTTTCATTTGAATACAGTTTTTGTTGTTTATTGAAAGAGAGTATACTTTGAAAACGTCATTCGACTATTACAATAAATATGAAAAAAGAGAGCTTTAATATCGCTGAAACAGATGTCTATTAAACTTTATTCATATAAAAAACTTTTAAGCGGCAGATACACATTTAGATGGAAAATGTAATGGAAAGCGCACTGCATGTCAAACAAAGAAATAACTACTTCTGTACAAAGTTTTAGAATTGGTCTTTCATACTGGAAGATTGTTTTATTTCTAAATAATAATTTAAAAATAATGTCTTGAGCTAAATGATCATTCTTTGCCCTTAGTACATTCCCCAACAGTTAAGTCTGAATTAAGCCTCCCGAAACGGAATTTATTTTATATCCGATAGACAGTATCATTCTTACAACTTGTCCGAAGCACCGAAGCATACCTTTCTCAATGTTAGCCACACGCCACACTTTCCTTGTAACGGACTTTCTTATATAGCTCATGTTGTAATATAGTAATATATACATATGGACTATCTGTAACCCATGGCTTTTCACGCAGTTCTTTCTTTTTTGCTCGCTGGATTTTTTTATAATTTCTTTCCACTTATAATAACTTCGAATTATATCGCTACCAAGAAAATACAATAATAATGTTTTAAAATTTTGTTTCTGGGTATCATTAGGTTTATCGATATTTATATGATATATTATATGACATATATTTTGCGGAATCACGTGTTCTTGCTATAATTGGTATATAGTATCATTATGATGGGTCAAGCCATTCAAGCTCAGAATGGGTCAAGCTAAAGTAAAATATTGATGCACAGATAGACAGACAGACATAATTAAAAAAAAATGACTGAGTCTGTCTGTCATGTGTCAATGAATATTTATCACAAAATTTGACAAAAAACTGAAATTACAGACAGACTCCGCTCTACATGTATTAAAATGGTCATACATCTACTACATCATATACTGTTTTTTACAAATATATAAATTATAAGTCCTTGCCAGCCTAAGAAGCAGAAGTTAGAAAATAGGTTCTCTTCTCTATTCTGTACAATGCAGTGGATAGGAGATTGAACCTTATCCATGTAACATCTCACCTGTTTTAAATAGCTCAACCAACTCTATAGTAATCGAAAGAAAATAATGGATTGAGTTACTTATAGTATTATAATATGATTTTGTACAATGTACAACAGTATGTATATCACACAAAATCATTTCACTCCCGTTTACAGCTTCGCTAATAAACAAAAGACGTTTGATTTGAACAGCGAGGAAACGTCGGCGAATGCCATAAAGTCGCGGGAAATGTTTTCGCGAGCAGAAAGCAATTTCTTGTTCTAAACGTAGCATAGTGTAAACGAGATAGCAGGGCAATAACTGGCGGATTCTTTATTCCGCCCACACCTGTTGCCTTTTTGATTAAATTGTAACGTTCTAAGATAGCATTTGAAGGTAGGTATCGCCCCTCGCTTTAACGATCCCTCTGAATTATTATGAATGAAAATTGTTACAACAAGAAATTTTAACTACGTTAATTAATTAAATTATAAATCAACAGCATTAATGATGTAAAAGGTTGTATCAAATATTAAAATATATTTTATGGGGACATTCTTTATTAAAATAATATTGAGTTGTGGAATTATTTTAATAATTACTTGTAATACATTAATATTAGTATTAATTTTATAGATATATTTAGATAAGTCGACGCCACCTATAATACATATTTCTTATTTATATAATATAGTTTATATTACATAATAATAGGTACCTAATTGGTATGAGTTTAGTATAGTTATTATTTCCAGTCAGTAATTCTAGTTCTAGTAAGTAAATTGTGTTTTTGACACTTTATTCTTAAGTATACCTGGGCAAGAGTACCCATAACCGACAAGCATGCATGCCAAGTTTCCACTTGGCCACGTCCTCAGCCAGGTCCTCAGGTACAGTTTCCATCCGTAATCTGGGCAACCGAGCTTCGCTGTACATTGTCCGAGTCAGATATTCGAGTAATGACATACAGCGCCATCTTACTGAATGTTGAGATACCAATAGGTTATCATCCATTGACTACAAGCAAAAAATCACAAAAGATGGGCTATAATATTTAGTTTTCTTTTTGTGAAAAATTAGGTTTTTTAAGGAAAGTCGCATATATAGATAACTTAAAAAGCAAAGTTAGAGCCGAGATTGGTACACGAGATAAATATACAAAGTTATATACTAGAATTGCAATTGTCGCTTCACTTTTGCCAGAGTAGTAATAGTTATCATATTCCATTAGATTGAGCAGCAGACAGTATCCGCCGTATGGCGTCCTCCTCTTCACGAATATGCCCGTTTAACGTGCTGGCCGTTCATCGGGCATATTCGTGCACCCACCGCAGCCTTCCATTGATCTGGTCGCCTCGTCAGGACTCTCCTCCGTGTCTTGTGCCTTCGACTTTCCGTGTTTGCTTATTTAAATTTATAATATTAAATTAAAACTTAGTTATGTAAGCGCCATCTTTATCACTGTAAGATATCTCAAAGATTAGGACAAACTAAGTAGTGCTACCTACTGGTTATATATAAAACTGGGTGCGCTTGTGATTTGCGTATCTGTACATAGATGTCGCAATACTACAATTGAAAAATCTTTTTAACGTTATAGTCTCTAGACGTCTTTTAAACACAATTCTTGATATAAAGTTCAACCTTATTTTATAACTGAAATAACAATTATTTTAAATTTTCACTCAGCGTCCGAGTAATCAAACTCTGTCATCAGACTACCGTTGAACACTTATAAACTAAATTATCATTGATCGGTTAAAAGTACTGTCTCTCTTAGGGTTAAAAAATAATGTCTAAATGCTGTTTGCAACTGTGGACACAAAATACACACGTATAAAATAAAAAAAAAACAAATGTATGGAAGAATGTTGTACACATTATCTTCGATGTTATAATGATTTCTAGGTCAACTTTTTCACTTTTGGATTATTGTCATAGACCTTCGAATAAATGCAGTCAGTATTAAGGAGATAAAATTTCATGATGTGAGACTGGATCTGGTCCAGATCTGGATAGTCTATTCAATACCAAACAAACCCTTTGAGAAAGTATATTTCTAAAAAGATCTTAGAAATGAATATGAAGGAAATAAAAGGTAGATTGGTGGACATGCGATCACCGAAACACTTTTTTCTCAAATTTCACTTTGAATCTTCAATTTTGAAGGATGTCAATTTTAGGTCATAATAAGGTTACGTTTAGACGTAGATAAAAAGCGAGTGAATAAGATCTATTTATATTGTGTATAGTTTACTAACTTATTATTATTTATAGGTGGATCAACAACTATCTAAACAATATTTAAACTCTGCGCTCAATCTACAATATACACAGAATTATACCATATTTTGTTTCGCTAGTTGAAGTTTTTTCATCACACGTACAGATTTATCACACAACCTGTTTTAGGTTCTAACGCGTGAATAATTTTAGCCTCCAAAATGATTCGTAACTATCACATCATTATATGTATAATAGGTATAAATTATTCATAATAATTGTCAGTGTCCGAAAACAAGGTAAATAAGCTCTCACATCCGCAACCCAGGGGTCTAGGCCATAGACTATTATTTGTGCAGAAACACTCCAGACATCCAGTCTACATGGAAATAAGTCATAGGCACTAAACTAATATATTCATTACTTAGTTTCGGCCTCAAAGTTTTTATCATTTATGTTTAATTTATGTCACTCATCCATATTATAAGTATTACGTTCCAATTATCATTAAAAGCGCGATATCAATTCGTTCGAGAGCATTTATACTACTTGAGTACAAGCTCTACGTAAAGATAATTCCTGTTAACTAAATAATTAATTAGAAACGGCTACTCACGTTAAAGTAGTCTGGTGTAGGTACCGATTAGTTTCGGACCTGTCGGAGGTCCTTTATTAGGGTATTTAACAGTGGTAGAGCCCACAACAACAACATCTGTTGCACGAATGGGCCGGCTCGACCGGTGAAATACCACGACC
>DWTW01001116.1:0-13474 GCA_018246275.1 Papilio slateri | reverse complement strand
TCAATAGACAATGTGCAACATGCATTCAACAGCAACCTATCGCTTAAATGATATAATATAACTAGTAATAAAAAACTGGTCCTTATTCAATTAACGTAAGTTGGTTTTAGGGCGCTTGGATCTTTACCTTGCCGCAACATAGTCCATTGATTGGCACGGAAGGTAAAAAACTTTGGTCAGTATACCGCCAATTACTTGTATTATACTTAACAAATACTTAGCTGAACTTTTGTGTTCATAGATTTTGTGGTGTACAATGTAATGTAATTTAAGATGAATAATTAAATAAATAAATAAAGCTCAGATGAATTCTGATCTGTCTGATCATTTAGCATCCATAGATTCATGTCCCCACGATGCTTGACGGTTTTTTCCCTGCCCTTTTCCCACTTTATGTGGGGTCGGCACAGTAAAATAAGAAGTACAAGTAGAAATACGAAGTCCATACGGTTTTGGCTATAGTTTTCTACGGCTGGCCACCTGTCTGACGCCAACCCTCCTCGGGGGCCAACCAATCTCGCCTTTTTAAAATATAATATTTGTGTATCATGTAATAGATGCAAAATATTAAAAAAAAAACTATCGCTACCCATAGACGTCCATAAAACATGAGAATTTGCAGAAGACTTCCTAAACTCTAGTATAGTAACCTGTATTAGAACACAATGGTTAGGAGTGGTCTTGCCTCATGCATCGAACAACAAAAAAACTACGATGAGTACTTGCTAATCCCGTGGCTTCGTTGAAAACTACTGCATTTGAGCGCATGCGACAAGTGTTAAAAAGTAATTTCTCGGCCGAATTGCAAATTCATACAAGCAATCTCGAGTGTTATCATTCCACCAATTAGGTCCCGGACCATTACTTTGTGAAATTATGTGTCGCCAGTGATGTTTCAAACTTCATACGATTTAGGGTCTTTCGAGAAGTTTTAGTATAACAATGTTTCCCACGCTTATATCAAAATTCCGCAATATGTACAGTATTACTTTTGATATGATTTATTCTAGTTCTTATTATACGGAACTGTAGTCAACGATGGAAACATTCGGAAAACATTAAATTCATTTATTGAATACGGTCTTTCGGAATAAGTTAAAAATTACGAGTTGGATATTATAGTAATATTTAAAATCTTAGAAGTATTACAAAATGTTATTTAAATTCAGACTCGACCCAATACTTTTTCGAAAACCGTCCTGTGTAAATAATTTAAAACGACTCCACCAAGCGCCACGACTTGCCTCAACACAAAAGTGAAATTGGACAATGATCGATGGTTACTCGGAAATGTTACTACATTCAAATAGAAATCAAACTTTGGACCCTGACCCAGCAGAGATTACTATCATGGTGCAGATATCTCGCTTACATTTACATAAAGATGTAGTCGATCGTTACAAGTATACCTAATCTAACATTTCCCATATTCAATAAAGTCATCAATTACGACTACATAGGCATACAATATTCAACTAGTTTAGTCCTCTACCAATAATGACATCTATCTACCTTTTCTTGATGTTTCCTCATTCTTATTTTTATCACGCTTTTCTTACTTTCACCTGTATCTATATATGTAAAGGAATCTTTCGATGAACTTGAAAATTTTCCATAAATTTGTTTTGTCCTGATCGGGATTATCAGGATAAAGAAAATAATTGTTATATTGTGAATAACGCCAACTAGTTAAAAATTGAAATAAAAATAGGTACTTTACATAACGAGAACTCTACATGTTTTTTTTTAGTTTGTCTCTCGAAAAATTGCTGCTCATACATACTTAACAGCGTATTAAAATCTCTCAAGTAAATTGTCGCGTGCGTAATGAAGTCCCAGTGATGTATTTTAAGCCCATAACATTTGATAAACAATTCTTCAAACTTAAATGTATAATACTATCTCAAGTACGTATGTATATTGAAACGAGAGTCTTTGTAAGGACCCTTAAAATTAGAAACAAAAACGTTCACTAGCATAATTTATCAAACACAGACATTTGCTTTGAATTACTTTAAATGGTACAAATTTTACAGAGTCGTCATTAGTGAGGACAGCTTAAGAAAAGGCGTGGCTCTTGACCGTAATTATTGGTAATTGTGTAATGTACACGCACCGTTAGTGACGCAAGATGAGAAGTTCAAAAAGTCGAAAGAAACGTAATATAACGATGACCGTGCAGTACGAGATAGGTTAGAGTTCACATTACTTTAAAATAAGAGTTTGCCGATAAATACGGATTGAATCATCTAACATTTTCAACATCTAAGCGATTAAGCCTGCTCTACGAAAAGAGTGTCGAAAGGAACTACACAAAAGAGGTCTAATTATAATTGACAAAGTTTCTGCTTATCTCTTAGACGTACAATTTTTTCTCGAAATGACCACATGAACTGATTGAATATACATTTATTTGCATATGAGAAATAATTAACAATACGAACTTCAAAACACGAGATCAAACACCAAGTGATACATGATCATTTACCGTGTCTTATATACATATTTACTTATATACGTTTCTAAATTATACCACGCAATGTATCTAAATGAAATTCTAAAATGTTTCGAATTTTTTTTAACGAAATTGGTCTCGTTACTGCTAAAAATGTAGTTAATAAATTTTATTAATTCTCACACACGTTTACAACTGAAAACACTTCTTGCTTCACAACAACGACGTGCAACAACTTTCAACTAAAAAAGCAATTATTGTCATTGTGGTACATAATTGAGTGGTTCAAACAAGGCAACAGTGAAGCGAACGAATCAGGATGCACACAAATTCGTCTGCCCAACTTACAAACAATAGAGTATTAAGCAACAATGCCTTGACTATTACGGAGTACATCTCAATTACACAATGTTTTGTTAAAGAATAGATATTAACATATACATTTGCAGCGCATAAAATCACGTCTATTTTATCCTAAATGATTATTGATTTCTTTAAGCGTTACAAATTAATTTCAATAATCAAGCCGAAATATGATAAATTGTTTTAGAACAGTGCGCGATAAGTGTTTTCATATTTTCATTATCACACATTTATCATCAAATTAAAGATTATTTGTCAATTTCCATGATTTTTTTTTCTGAAGTGAAAAAAAAATATGTCATGAAGAATGGAAATTAAAAAGACACGTATTTCGTAATTTATTAAATTGAAAAATACTTAGAAATATAGGTTTTTCTTTTTGGAACATGTTATTCATCAATGTTATTCATTAATATTAACGAGTCAAGGAAATAAAAATCAAAAAGTAATAATATATTGTTTTAACGTTATTTATGTAGTGTTAAATAGTAAGAAACAATTTCTTTTATCATTCAAACATAGTGTATGTTTACATGACATATTCGACATTCTACATACGATCTTCCATATAGGTACCTTGCAAAGTTGTCTGGTTGTCCAGGTACGCAAATGATCTAACTTATCCAGACGTACGTCTTGATGTCATGATCGCAATTGAACCTCTAGCTTTCCTAAGTCGCGTTTACAACCTGAATGATGGGCATTATGATACACATGCCTACAATTTGGTCAACATCCTTTTTTGTTACCCATATCAACTTTTCGGGTCGCTTTACCATGGCATACCTTAAAATCTGCTCCATTACACGTTGAAAATATTGTTAGCAAATAAAGACTTAAAAAAATTGTACAGATTTTTACTAGTCCATGATGTGAGTAGATAAAGACAAGTCACCCGAAAGTTCATTATTCGTATTATCTATTACTAGGAAACTATCCTTCAACTTAAGTTTTTCTGCCCTGGTTCCTCTTGAGCTTGTACTGGGAATAGCTGAAAGTGGGATATATTCTTCTAGATAGGATTCAGATTCTTCATCTGTCTCGGGAATCATCACCGGCGGTCCATTTCTAGGTATTGTAGCAAAAGTATCATCCGAAAGATTTTCATTAGTTTTCATTAGGAAAATCTTGTATTATGGTGTGAATGAATGAAATATCCCCATGGATTTTACGGTAGTACCGTAAAATCCATGGGGATGCACAGTGTCTACAATTAAATTACTACGTAATTTAATTTAATTTAATAACACCAATAATAACATAATTGCACAAAAAAATTATTGTGGAATCAGACAGCATTTTTGATATATTAGCATGATGTTCCAGGTATGGCCATATGACCACTGAATATTTCTGCATGTTGGTTCATATCTGATCCATTGAAATAAATATGTTTATCTGCTATTTTGAATAAAAAAACCTTAAAATTTACCTGTATCACATAAATAAATGTATCTTCTATATTTTTTTGGGACGTTTCAATAGTATTAACATTTTTTTTTTAATTTTTTATTTGTTCGTATCGTGGTCATCAGAAAAGAGCAAATTTTCGCCTGACATTCGTAATTTTACAGGCTGTTCGGGAATTATCAACTTTGCAGCAATTGTCACTTAGATAAGTCACTTGATCGTTTTCTCGTATCATTTATACTCTGGAACTACTTATCGTCAAATTAAATGGGTTCAAACTGGAAACAAAAACTATCGACTGCAAATGAATTTCAAAATCGATTCATAAATGTTGAAGTTCTGAAGTAACAAATATAATCGAATCGAGAACCTCCTCCATTTTTTTAAGTCAGTTAATTATGAATTAAATTTACTTATTTAAATTTCTATTCCATCCCATCCCCGTTACTATTGTTTGCCGCAATTAAATGCGAAACTCTTAAAAGTTCTGTCGCGATGAAATTGTGTAACAAAAAAAGCAAAACATATTGAGAGACAAAGACGAGGCACGTAGCGTGCCGTCTCCTCTAGAATTAAAAGTCCAGGTGGGGTTGTCCGGCATTGATCTGGCGGTGACGAGGGATGGAGACATCCCCCGCCCGCCGCGCACCCCTGCCAGCACCCCGCCGCCCCCGCGGCAAGGACGTGTGGACGCTTAGCGACGTCCAATTGATAATAGGGGATGCCCGCTATTTATTTAGACTTGCTCATGCTGAATAGACTTTTTGATACGAGAACGCTTCGGAATTTCAAATGCAATATTTACAATTTCAAATGCAATATTTACAATAATGTACACATATCTTTTTAGCTATATTTATATAGCATCTGATGATGCTATCTACAAAATTGGTAAATATATGATATATTGTACTGAATAACACGTTAGTAAGATAAATTAGCAAAATTGTCATATAGGGTAGATATTCCTCCTTCATTTATAATATTTCATACATATTTGTCTTTATTTAGAAAACTGTCAATCGTTTCTTAAGTTGATTGGGCTCCGAACCATCTAACAAATATTTCCAATCTTGTGACCCACTTCTAGGCTGTCGTAGAAAAATGGGTAGATAGAGCTACAAACTAGAATGTCCTAATGGCGACACTGCCGTCCGGCCGTTGTTGGCTCGGTTTTATGACCCACTCAATATTCGAGCTGACCATAGTTTGGGAATCTCTGGTCTAAATCCTTTAATTTACTATCAAATTTTAGACAGTTAACAGCACAGACGTAATCAGTCATTGCATTGGACCCATAATGAGGTCATTCATATCATTACTTAAAAAAAATCAGAAATAATACAATGATTGATTATTTTTGGTTCCTAATAATACACTTCGATGCTTTTCGTAGTCCGCTTGGATTCAATTATCCCATTGCCAATCATGTAATGTTTTGACAAAGACAAAGTCCAAACGGTCCGCTGAATGAGACGTCGACCATCTGGCGAGGAATTGTCGCGCCTCGTTCTAACTAGAGCCATCGTCACTTCCGATTGCAGAGTGACCACGCTAACTGGCACTCCGAGGACTGGTACTTTAATTCATTAAATGTTTTTATTATAGAAGACTGCAAACTATCTGATGAAGAAGCTTAGCTGATGTTAACTGATTGCTTTCCATATTGTCATTCATAACAATAAGAAGTTACCACAGATTTGGCGCCGCCTTTATGTAGGGAAGCCGAGAACTTCTTAGGAAAAGGTAAGAAGGAAATATTTTAAAATTTAAAGAATTAAGTGCTTTGGTATTTGACCAAATCTAATTATTTATTTGTGTGAGGGTGACGTAAAATTGAATATATACAGAATTTTATTAAAAGTCTTAGAGCGACGAACAGGCTTTTGCTAGTTCCGACCTCAACAAAGGCACGAGTTAATGTTCCCTATACCGTATTTTGCCTTGTGAGAGAGATATAATAAAAGCCTTAAGAGATATAAAGAAATACTCCGCTAAATCCTATTTCTTATTGAGGCTATGTAATGAAATTCCAATGAACAATATTCTCATATAGTCATTAAACGCGAGTATCAATAGACGTTGAACCTGTAGGCTTCAAAGCAAACTGTGGCAATCATAAAATAATTTTACTATTTTTAGCACGCAACAATACAAACGTACAAATCAGCGGGGAGACAAATCCGGTTAAGAATGTACTGGACCGTAAACGTGGCCACCCTGGCGTTACCCGTCTGTGCCGGACCCGCGCCGTCTTGTCGCGTGTGACCGAGCGACTGAGCGAAATCACTCAAAAGTTTTAATGCCGCTTCCGTGGGGAGGTCGCGCCTCGCCGGCTAGTGTGCGTCCGCCGCCACCGCCACCCCACGCCGCTTGTCTCACGAGTGTTCCTCGCTACAAGTCTACACACAATACATACTGTTACCCGGTGTGCATGGGTCTTTACAGTGGTGCAACTAAACGTACTTAATTGAAAAAAAAAACGTTAATTCGTTCAAAGGCGAATTATAAAACAGACACAATGGTAGTATACCAACAAAAGAAGACATAATTTGAAAATATTAATAAATAATGAAAGATGAGTAATTTATGTTGCTATAGCGGTGGCGGCGTTGGATAAAAAAAAGATATAAGTTATTAAATAATTAAGTTTTAAAATATATTTCAATTATCTTACTCAATAAGCGACTGTTATCCCGTTTATAAAACATTTTCTGATTTCCATAATTCTTCTGTGGGTACATAACCACAATAGAATTACGAATTTCTATGGAATGTATTTCTCATTTTTTTACATTCATTTATATGTATGTATGTGCCCACATTATTGTATATGTTCGTCGTTATTATAATGTGCATCTGTGATCAAAACAGATTTAAATACAACTGATAAGCGAATTCAATTAGGACAGTCGCGACCCATTTAAAGCAAGCAACGTACGTCAGTTCTGAGTGACGGCGCGTCGGTTAATGCCCAATTATCCGCCGCGGCGCCCCTCCACTGTCATCCGTCACTGTAAGTTGACAGTAATCACGCCTGATTAACGATCGCGACAATCGGATATTAAAGAAAAAAATTATGAAAATTTAAAAAACCGTGTAAAAAATTAACAGCGCTATTATATTTATGTACCTTTAATTTAAACTACACCGAAAACAAACCAGAATATTCGATTGCACTTAATATTACCCAAAGCCTACAGCCCACCTCGCTGGCTGCGGGCGCGGGTGATCCCCGGATGATTGGCAATCCGGGACTCGGGATAAGGCGGCCATATTAATGGGAATCCCTCACCTGGATAAGCATCACGAAATGAAACGTACTTTCGTCGAAATGACATCCGCCTTTTTATATGACGGGATAATACATTCGACTTTGCAGGGATAAATAATATACTATTATTAAAATACTAATAAAATATAATATACTAATATATTTGCATTGTTTATATGCAATACTTAAGCTTTATAAAATAATAAGATCGCATGACTTTTTACGGCGTTAAAGTGAAATTCCCCAATAGCTCAGTATTCGAACTTTATAAGTTTCACATTACGCGCGCAGATCGAATCCGATGTTCAATACTGGTTCCGAGAGTACCCCTTCTGCTCTACGCCGCCATGTGAAGTATTATTATACTGACTATGTAGATCTAATGTACTCTTCACATGGAGAATAAGCCTTAGGGTTGGGCTATTATAGGTTTTTCAACTTCAAATTCATACGTTTACGTAACAAATTGTCCTAGCAAAATGCTAAATTTTATATGAAGGTGTAAAAGATCAAGAAATCACTTTTATTATTTAGTGAGATAGCGAGTGAAGTGAGTGAGCTACTACAGTCTCATCGCGAGCAATGGAATCATTCTCATATAAAATCAATAACAAGCTCAAAAATACAAGTCATAACAGGTTCATACTAATATTTCATTCTGCCTTATCTCCATGAAGCAACTTACAGAGGCTTAGCCAACGTGCTAACATGAAATTACCTGTAACAAATAAACAAATCATTTAAAATATTATTTAAATTTTAAACTAACGCTAAACAAGACAGAGATGCAACGTTAAGAGATTTTACTTTTATCAGATTATGACACTTTCTTTTACCATATTTTAGAACCATCGGTATAAATCGTCTGCTTCGTATCCTCTAGTGAGATCGATCCTCTCCGGTGCCACACAGCTTACGGCAAATAATTGTCTATAATTTGTCATTCATTAATATCAAAACCACCAAGACACCAACCCATTCTATATCGTATTAACAAAATAGAAGGGCGTTGAAAGGCTAAGAGTTCATTATTTTTTTAAATAACCCGAGCGAGTTGAGCCGCAAATAACGAAAGCTGAGGTCCCTTTGTTTCGGCGGACACGAGACGTAGGACGAGGGGAGTCCTTTGGAATTCTTTATAGAATGAACTGGATTTAATATCGGCTGGTATGCCGCATCGAGAGATAGTGTCCGACCGCGCCCCGGCCTGCCCGACGCGTGTCATGTACAGATTTACTTCGTTCTGTACATTACACGATTTATTCACTAGAAGCAATACAAAATTGAATAAAATAACACCTTTATTTCTGAAAAAATATTGAATGTGTCATTAAAACGCCACGGTTAAGGAACTGTTTTGCTCTTATTCCCCATTTTGTTTTACTTCAACACATCCGTTTTCTTCGACTTCTATAATAGCGAGTCTGTCGTCTCAAGAAGATCACCTGAGAGCACCTGTTTTACAATAGTCATCAAAGTAGCCAAATCCAGCAACGCGTGTAAAACAGCACATGTGAATTGTCTGATATATGGTTGTAACATCGGGTGAAGGTCGAGGCTACAATCCTTGCATAATTAATATACAAGAAACTCAACGATAATTTCTCCGTAGACAGCTTTCCACGTTCTTCGACGGTAAATTCTTATAATCTAAAATGTTAACATGACGCAAGTTCGAAGACGGAATTAAGTTAACCGTTTCCTTAACCCGAAATTTTATAACAGTCCGCAGCGAGCGGCCGACCCTGATCGAATTTTATTTTATGAAGTGCGAACTTTTTATTGGGGCGAGCTGCTCCGGTTTATGTTTTATTTAACGTCCGTTACGTGTACTGCGCGGACCTCACAGTGCATTGCCTAACAGTTAACATTCATAACACGCACACAAGTACGAGCGTGTATGCATTCGTTTTTAGATACTTACCTAAAAAATATAATACTTATAAAAAAAATAATACTTATCTAAAAAATATATAATAATAACCGGT
This sequence comes from Papilio slateri, assembly GCA_018246275.1. Lineage (NCBI taxonomy): Eukaryota > Metazoa > Arthropoda > Insecta > Lepidoptera > Papilionidae > Papilio > Papilio slateri. Next base: position 3,984 of record DWTW01001116.1, on the reverse strand, counting down.
AGTTACTTGAATTTTCATAATTTTTAAGAACGCATGACTTGTACACAGATTTGTACATAAACACCGCTAGATATGAAGGTTTTCAAGTCGTATTATCCTAATGATATGGACAGATCCCTCCTTGACGTTCATCAGAGGTTAGATGTACTAACGCAACGGATGCTGCGACCATGGGTCTTAATGATCGACTCAACATCGTCACATCGAACATGAATTCCCCTAATCCGCAGAGTAACGGCCTGGTACTCTAAGCGCAAGAGCAAGGCTTTGTCATCTAAATGGGTAAGCAACAACAAACCGAATGAATAAAAAGTCAGTTTGTTTTATTAGAGGCGTATGTGGCAGCAGCACATTGCGATCAGCGCGTTATTGAAAGCGGTCGGAGTGGAGTCGGCGGGAGCGCGCGATCCACGTCACAGTAACAAGTCGACGACGCGCGGCCAATATTGTCCCGGCCGCAATCCCGCTCCAGGCCGGCGAATAGCGCCCATACTTATGTAAATCGGACTACGACCGCTTATTGTATATCTAATTTGATTCCTTTTGCAATACCGTGATGGGAACGGACGAGTCGGCCTACCTGCCGTCCAATATCGCGCCGCCCCCTAACCTCCGCACCAGTTTCGGGGTTAAGAGATCGTGCTATCAGTACTTTGCTCGCCCTCGGTTTTTTTTAAATATTTACGAGCGCGTCGCGGTGAAAGGTCGCGTTTCTTCGTAATCCAATTTCGGGTTATGTGTTTGGGAAGTCACTTATTTTGCGGAGATGTTTTCGTAGGGTTTACATACATTTTAATTAAAGTTAATACGACGTGCCCGATCGGCCGGGACGCATGTGTTAGTTTTATTGGTGAACGTGTTTTGATTTCAGCTCGAGGAAAATTATAGAGGATGTGTTTTGGGATTGTCATCAAATTGTAACAGGCTGAGATTTTGGGATCACCGGCATCGAGTATTCGTTAGCTGCTTAGGTACCCTCCAGTTGCCGTCTTTTTATTCAAGTCCTATGTGTCGCTTAATTTTTGTTCACGCTTGAGGAAAAGCAAGTCTAAAGATACCAAATAGTTGATTAAATTTAAAACGAAGCTAAAATCTATATAAGTTAAACTTGTCCATGTTGAATTATTAAATAGCTGACAAACTCTTTGGCGAACTTAATAAAAAAAACCAAAAATCCTCTCCACACGAGACATGCGCTAAGTAGTTCATGTCTAATCTGTCAGTGGACTTCCTAAAAGGGTTTCCACAAAAAGCATTCGGGAAGTTAGTCGGAACGTTCTCGCCGGTCTGAAACTGCAAGTGATGTTTCGACATTTCGCCTCCTGCAGGCTGCCACGCGACGTCCTCAGGCCGTGCCTGTTAAAGCCTAATTAATTCCGTAACCGGAATTTCTTTTCCAGTAGAATTTTTGGTAAACTTTCAGGCGGTGTCGCGGCCCCGGAGTTAACTTGGTAACGGATCAAATAATGAGTCAAAAATTAGAAAAATCCATTGCTTCATGCTCATAAAGCAATAAACTGTCAACTTTTTTGCGGCTATTAAAAGTATGCACTGAATCAGGCTTATAAAATTTACTGAATCCATCGCGATAAGAATTTTAATAGAAGAATTAGAATAATAAGCACGTACGTGAATACCTCACAATTTATATAAATACTTCCCAATCAGTTGGTTATTTTATACGTGATGATAAAAATATGTAGATATAGAACTACCTCTTAATATTATGACTATCTATGCCATACATGCTTACGTTACATTTTTGTCCTTCTAATGTAACATCACACGTATCTTTGGATCGTTTTGTCACGTAGTTATTGAACTTTGACCCCATCAAAGTTCTTTTCATGACGCGTACTTAAATAGTGCTCGACCACAATCTTAAAAATTTCTCATGTTGTGTGGCGATGGGTTAAGTTTAGGCACTAGTTTACGATTAGCCTATGTACTCTCATCTTAAAGATATCCACGTCACATACAACATTAGGCAACGAATTCGTATTAACTCGCTTTTACAAGATTTAACTTCTCCAAAAGTGTGTGACGAAGAGTTAAAAGTTGCATTATGTCACCACTGCTTCGCGCGGCGGCGCTCGCGGCCGCACCAACGTGGCTGTAACTGCGAACGTCAAGTTAATTAAAATAGCGAAAAGTTGGCGATTCAAAAGCAGGTGACGAGCTCCGGTTACATTGTACAGACTCAGCGGGTCAAACAGCTAAATGTGTGAGTTCTTTCACTTCATCTAATACTACATTTACTAACTAATATAATACCCGATATAAAAAAGTTGTACAAAAAGTTACTTTTGTGATAAAGAGCGTGTACTTAATAAGTTATTTGGAAAGTGCATATATCGTGCGTTAATTTATCCACGTATACGACTACTTATTTCTTTTGTTTGCTGTTTAGTGAATTTCGTAACTTGAAAACAGTTAACCATCAGATAAACAGATTCCGCTCTCCGCTTGTCGTATGATCGCTTACTGAACGCAGTAAGCGCCTGCATTAGCGAGCTGCCGAACTGAAAGAAACTATTTCGAAACATAGCAGCTAACTACGTATTAAGAGAGCCAAGCGGGGAGCGCTGCAGCCTTTGCTCAACGGCCACCATTATGAGTCGCAAATTAAACTGTCACGTGACTTTCTCTTTATCAGCGTTCTGAGGACTTTTCAAGGATTTTTTCTCATTTGATTAAGGTGCACGCGTGTACGCCTTTCGCTCCCGTGAGAAACGAGATTTCCAAACAGTTTTTTCTATAGATTTATTTCGTATTTATTAAACTTGATGAGAAAAACTTTGCAGGAGACAAACTTTGTCCCATCAAGTGTTTCTGTCAATCGAAACAAATGCAAGGCGTCTGAAAGACATTTCAGACTTTATTTTATTTGAATGAGCATTAGTTAGCTTATCATTTATTGGACAAACTATAGTACTAACAGCATATGTAAGATGTAAAATAGTAATCCTTGCGATACTGCGAACATCAGATGTGATTAGTGACGTGCCAATATTTCCATATTGCGAACAGACAAAATCTGATTCTGAAGCCATTAAAACACTTATATGTGATTACAGAGTTATGTGTCTCTATAAAATTATCGTGATTGATAGCTAAGTTAACTCTATAAAATTATATTAAAAATATCGCACCAATTAGCGGCGCCGCTAACAAAACGCTTCAAGGTAATCATCCCAAACTGCACGCTGCCTCGCCGCCCGCCGCGCAACCCTTGCGTTTCTATACTGAAGTCGATTTAATCCCAACTTTAATTTGAAAAGTTCCCGCCGATAGTAATTTGGGGTGACGTGTAAGCAGACAAGCTTCCGTTTGACCATCTGTCTCGCTCGTAATGTGCTGCATTTCCTTGCTTCGTCCTTTTTCCGAAAGAAACTTTGTCCCGAACGTCCATCGCTTGCAGGTTTCGTGTCTGTGCTTCTTTCTTTAGCCCATATTATTTCTTGCGCTTTAGTTTATTTACTTTACTTTAAAATTTTCCACGTTGTTTTCCTGTGATTGTATATATTGCTAGGAAACCTTTTTGTTTCCTAAAATTTCACGTCTGAAAATAAACCACTTCTATTATTTTTCTTTTATTTTCTTTCTTTCTGTTTCTTCCCTTTGCACTGCACCACTGTGACTCCGGTTACTCCGGTCTCATGTTATTGTGCACGAGTAATATAAATCCACTTACAAAATTAACTAAATTCCATCGAGAATTCAACAACAAATATATATCCTATTCACATAATGCAGCTAATTTTTTCGAAACGACCACCTCCAAGCCTCGTTAAATTAAAATTCTCATTCACATTAGTTAACTGTTAATTAAAGGAGAGTAAGTGAAACTTATAAATATTATAGAATTAGTATACTCATAATAAAGTGCATAATATAACAGACTTATTTTAATTTCTAGAAGATAAATGTAAATTAAATATAGTGACAACCCTAGAGTACTGTATGCGGCGGTGCTCGTAATCG
>DWTW01001115.1:0-13475 GCA_018246275.1 Papilio slateri | reverse complement strand
ACCCTATATCAAGTGAACGCCACCCATTTGCATCTGCAACAAACTAATGAGTTGCAGATGCGTTGCCTACCTTTTCATGGACCGAGAAGGGGATAACCAGAAAAGGATACCTATTACTCTTTTCCTGTCCATCAACTCCACCGTCAAATCCTCTTCCCCTTCCTATCCTTTCCTATAAGAAAAAGATAGGATGAGGAAAAGGACTAGGATTAGGCCTTCCGGCACCTCACTCATCAGACGAAACGCAGAAATATTTCTACTTCACGCCTATAACTGTTATTTTAATTAATTGCAAACAACTTATTCCTATAAGTAACAAAAGTGTTCTAATCCGAATTAAACGTGAATTGAGAGGATTCCACGCAAATCTATCGTTATTTGTGCACACGTGCATAATGCAGTACGCATTATAAAAGCAAATTGAGATCGTGTTTTGTGAACGTGCAATATTTTGATACGCATTTCAGCAACGCTCATTGTACGCACACTTAAAGGATGTGAAAATCACCGTCGTGGACAATTATCAAGGCGAGGAGTCCAAAATTATTCTCCTGTCGCTCGTCCGCAACAACGATCAAAACAAAATTGGGTTCTTAGGAACCGAAAACCGTATTTGCGTGGCCTTGTCTAGAGCCCGAGAAGGTAATAAATGAATTGAAATATTTTAAAAGTGTAACGTTACTTACTTTAGAAAAGTACATTTAAAAAAAATCTTAAATTTACTTAAAGGTTTCTACGTATTTGGAAATATAGACATACTAAGAACAAATTCTGAACTTTGGGAGAAAATCGCAATCACTCTAGAAAGTAACGGAGCCGTCGGTACTAGTTTGCGTTTGCGTTGCGAGCGGCATCCGGAAGAAATGATAAGGGTAAGTTTTAATTTGTGCTAATCTCTTTCTGAGATAACATTTATTTCTTATATTGAAAATAAATTTATATTACAAAAACACGAATGAATATTCTCGAATGATAATAATGTTATACCAAATTAATACTGTTGCCGTCTAACAATACATTTTAAACTAGCAAAACTGGATCATCGCGATACACCTCGCTTAGTACTATTAGGGTTCTTTAATTTGAATCGGTGCCTAATACTGACTAGACTATAGATTTCATTACCCTATGATCTAGTTATCGGTTGTCATGGCAACACGACTTGGATTTACAAATGTTCTTTTCGGAATATAAAATTTTGCAACCGAACAAACAACTTGAAATAGGTTTCGCGTACCAATGAACTTTCTAGATGATCCTGTCAATGACCATATAGCATCAAATTTAAATCACAAACAACAAACTAACATCTAATCAAAAAACATCTAAAAGAAAAGTCATTGGACAACAAAATAAACTTGGTTAATATTTTACCACATTATCATGTAACTTTTTAATTGCGTTTTATTTTCAGATTTCAGATGCGGCAGATTTTGATAAGGTCCCCGAAGGAGGATGTTTCAATAAGTGCACTTTCAATTTGACTTGTGGACATCAATGTCCCATGATATGTCACGGCTACGACCGCGGACATGTTTATACAAAATGTTCATTGAGATGTGAAAGGTAAATATGGTCATCGCAGTTCCCAATATTATTGTTTAGATCTGTCCGTTTTTGTTTTGCTTATTTTTAGAGGCGGCTTTGGTTTAATTTTAGTCGCGTAGTTGCCGTTCCAGTCTTCGTCGACTTTTACAAATTATTGTTATAAATAAGAACAAACGTTTTTGCAGAATTATATGTGAATACGGGCACGTTTGCCCGTTGAAGTGCGCAGACGATTGCGAGCCGTGCATGCGGCCGATGACTCGTACGTTGCCGTGCGGCCACGACATGGATTTGCCCTGCCATCAAGATATTACAGATCCAACTATTAAATGTACAACTATTATCACCATTACTTTGAAAGATTGTCAGCACGAGGTATTATTTATTTGCTTTTTAATTAATAACGGTCGAATTTTTTCGATTTCACTTTTTAATTTATTAGGAAATTACTAGTTATATTTATTACAGCTTTATAAAGTCTTCGCTTCTTTTATTCTTCCAAATAAAATATCAATATATGTATCATACATTATAAAAAAAACTAAAGGAAGGCGATATAAGGAGTACCCGTAACCGATGAGCACGCTTGTGTGTAGATGTATCGATGTAGAAGAAGCGAGAGAGGTGCGCCAGGATCGCGCCAAATGGAAACCCGTAATCTCTGCCCACCCCTCTGGGGTTGCGGGCGTGAGTGCTTATTTGTTATATTTATGAAAGCAAGCAAGTGAAGTATTACCACTAATATGCAAGCATGGTGAATGAACAATTTTTAATATGGACCAAAACCTATTGTACCAAAAATACATAATTTTAAAATAAATTCTTTTATTTTAGGCAAAGAAATTGTGTTACTTGCATGAAAAATATGTGGTTTGCAGCGTGCCTTGCATATACAGGGTTGAGAAATGTGGCCACCAATGCACTCGCTCCTGCCATGTCAGTCATGATCCTCATCACGAAAAAGTAAGTATAAACACGATTTTTATAATCGAATATCATTTTAATTTTAAATATTACTTTATAAGTTCTTTCGCCTCACAAATCAATATCAAAAATTTAATCTTCTGGTCCACCCACTACCTTATGGCAAAAGCCAAGTATATACACATGGCCTTTTAAGATGGCTTATTGTAGGTTATGGTGAGCGGTGGTTAGGTGAGAACACATGAAAGAGGAACATATTGTTGATACAGTTTCCTAAGAACTTACCTCTCTCCTTAAAGTTTCTTCTTCCATACGGTAGTATGCAGTTATATTAACAGCATACTCCAATACGTGTCGATGTTCCTGGGATACGGTGTGCTAACCATGCTTAATTTAAAAACCAAGTACGCGTCACGTTACATGAGATTCTCATGTCCCCCGCCACGATTTAATGTCACTTGTGTGCCTAGGGTCGAATGCTTTATTGGGAGTGTGTCGTACATATCGTTCTCCGTCAGAACATACCCTGTTTATTTTTGTCTCGTCAGAAAAAGAACATTTTCCACTGTCTAGCTGTCCAGTTGTGCAACGTCTACCAAACGCCTTTGAATAGTGCTCGCTGAAGGATTGTTTTCACCAAAATATTCGTTTCTCAGTTCATTAGACCCTATAAAAGGATTTTGTTTTGCCGAACGAACGATATCTTGATAATCTCGACGGCACGAGCATACGTGGCAAAATGCTTCACAGCGTGGGAAACCATCGTCTTTGAGCCTTACCGATGGTCGGCTATCTTTTTATACGACCAATTCTTCGCGCGAAATTTCATTACTACTTCCCTTGTACATTTATCACAACTTTTATTTTTCCCCGTTTGTTTTCATATAAAGAAATTACAATTAAGACTTACAGTACTAAATGGCGCCAAAATTATTCGAATGGCGACCGCAGCCACAGAGTGTTCTCTATTTAAATTTGAATAAAAAAATACACAATTCAGCGTTCTTATTATGTGATCAGCCAGTAAGTACATAAATAAAGTTTAAACATTAGATCTGAACCCAGTATCACAATAGTTCAGATCTAATGTATATAAAGTTAATGTATTAATTTTGTAGCCAATCGTTTATACAAACTAAAGTACCGCCAGTATGGAAAAGTTTTGTGATACCGAGAGAAATACAGAAAAAAAATGCATGCTTTTAGTTAGACTTGTTAGTTTGAAAAAATCTGTCCTTTAAATAAGCATTCTTGATTATATGACCACCACTATATCTAGGATCTATGTTAAAGAATTATTACAAACATATATTTTAATAACGTTATGTGCTTTTTAGTATGTATGTCAGAAGCCTTGCGCTAAAGCCAAGGAAGGATGTACGGCTGATCTTATTGGAAATCGTGGCGACCACCAGTGCCCCAAGAAGTGTCACGAAGCATGTGCCCCTTGCGTTGTAGAAGTATGTATAACAATATTTAATTATTTTTCTATAAATTACTAGGTGACGGGAGAAACAAGAACTTCACCCCGTGGTAATGTACAACAAGGCACGTGCAGCCGCTCCTCAGTGTTAACTTTTGATTGTAGAATTTCCTGAAATTTCAGCAGTTGGTAGAACTAGCTGTGCAACATCTGTTGCAGGAATGTATCTAATCTAGTGGAAAAGTACCACAATCTCAGAGTATAGACGTAAAGTATATACACTTCTGCGTTTCGTCCCATGCCGCTAGTCTTTATTTTTCCCTTCCCATTCCCTCCTCCATTTCCATAACTGCCTCATCTTTCGCAGACACAGTTTGGCAACGCATTTGTTGCGGACGTTGATAGGTGGTAGGTATGGGACTAAACATCTGGTAAGCCGCTTGCTTTTTTTCCACTCTCTATTTAAAAAAAAAACTTGCAAAATTCGAAAGCGATGTCGGTCGTGTGTTTAATTGCCGATAAACGATTCATTGGTACTACCGACGTAGCTGTACTTTTCAGAAAATACATTTCGAAGTGTTTTTGTAGTATATTTTTCGCTTATTCCATAGGTACCGATATAGATATACATAGATTCCGCATTATTTCTTATTTATGTACAATTACTCATTTATTCAATTGTGTTATTACTCATAATGTGTAAAACAAAGTATTAGTATGTTGGTGCCTTCAAGAGATGATTGAATACCAACCGCACGCAGACATACTAAAGTCTATATTCTTAATTTATAACACCAGTCTATGACGCCTTTGAATTACTACCTAGCTGCACAAATATGCGCAAAAACTAAATTACTTAGCGATGGCCTCCCTCGAGTATACAAAAAATAAATATAAATTGTCTTTAGTACTGATTTTATAATTGTATATTTTACAGGTTATTAAGAAGCGAGCTAATTGCAAACATTCGGCGCGGATAGCTTGCAACACAGGTGTGGATGGAACTGAATGCAAAAATAAATGTTCCCGGTCTCTACCTTGCGGACACTTTTGCAAAAAGAAGTGTTTCGAAAAATGTGGAGATTGCATGCAAATGGTGAATATTATGTTACTTACACTAGCAACGAGCCCTGGCTTCGCTCGGATAGATAGACAAATAAAATGTAGCCTATGGAACTCGCTGATAGCAAAACTTTCTGTAAGTGAAGAAAGTGGCTTGACTTCAACATGGCTTCTAATTCATAGTAGTGTATGCACATATATTAAGGACTAATAACATGATATGTTGTATTGTAAATATGATGGATAACGATGCAATAGTCTTATAAATTTATCCTTATGTCATGGCCAGTAGGATAAAAAAGAATTTCATATTAAGATTGAGAAAAACACCATCTAGTGATTTTTTTTAAAATAAAAATTTACTTAACTGGATCTTTGCGTTTATAAACTAATGATTTTTAAGTATATTACTATCTAGATATCTAAATCTCATTTTAAATTTGAAGGTCACTAAGCTTATACCAGATTGCGGACACAAAGTTAAAGTACAATGCAAGGGTGAAGCAACTCAGGAGCTTTGTATGCAGAAATGCGAACGTATGTTGCCTTGTGGGCATCCTTGCCGCGACTTGTGCAAGAACAAGTGCGATGTCAACACTTGCACTATGAAGTCGAGTGAAAAATACAACTCGCCTTGCTCCCACACTGTTCGATTGCCGTGTAACGTTAAAAGCTTGGCAGTAACCGGTAAGTTTTGTTGTTACTTTGGCTTTTTTATAGAACAAGGAAGCAAAAGAACAGAGCGCGCAGGATATTGAGTGTCAATTACCCATCAACGCTCGCAAAAGATGCGTTGACAGCTTTTGTGTAGAAATGGAGTAGATATTGAATAAAAGAGAAGTGATGGCGAAACGGGGAAGGTTTTGTGCTTAAGGGCCCTTCACTCAGCATTCGAAAGGCAATGCTGGCTCCTGTTAGCTCTACCAATGTTAAAATAATGTATACATTGAGCCACGAGCTATGTAATATCAGAACTTATATTATTTATACTATAGGAACAATAACAGGGGACGTATATTTGCGGCACTGCGAGACGCCGTGTACGGAGTTGCTGGCTTGCGGCCATCTGTGCCAAGGCACGTGTTCTCAATGTCTACAAGGACGCCTACACATCGCCTGCAAGCAGATCTGTCATCAAACTAACATTTGTGGACATCAGTAAGGAATCTATAAGTTGAACTAGTACAGAGTAAGAACTAATGAGTGCTAAAAAATACAAACAAAACTGTGACACTGATCGACCGAGCGTTTGTTATAGAATTTACATGTGTAATAGCGGATACACAGGTGGTTTGAAGCACGCGCTTTGGTAACGCGTATTCTAAGAAGCACTGAGTCCCAAAGTTCAAATGCCTAGTATGTACCCTCTGTTATAGACGGTTAAACTAACTGAACGAGCGGCGTACGGCGCACACATAGTGCGTATGCTTGTCGATACGCAACCTTGCCCAGTGTGTCTGACACGGCAGGCGTCTTCCGACGATCCTCTTGACACACACACAGTATCCATACAAGCGTTACGCGCACGTAGTGCCCTAATCCGACTTGATTTAAATTACCTATAGAATATTTAACGTAAAAAAAAACTGTTCCTCTTCTCTCCGACGAGCATATTGCTCTCGAAGTTTCAATTCGCGTCTCTTTGCATTTTTACCGCATGGTATACCATGAGAAGTGTGCCGAAGAACTGTTTGGAACAATTCCTGCCGCTGAGTTTCGTCATCGCTCGACACGACAGACCTCTAAATGCCTATACACATCACCTTGATGGTTGGCATTACACTATCGCGCGGTTTTCTCATAATTTTCTGCCTCGTACAACCGCATTGTGGCATGAGCTGTCCCCAGCGGTATTTCTTCCAGTACAAAAAGTTATAAGATCTGATATAAAACCAAGTCAGATATTTTAGTTAGTGTCTATGGAAGCACCTAAAAACAATTTTGTTATAAATTGTTATCAAATCATTTAGCTATCAACATTTAAAGTGACCATATCAATATTTTAATATATAACAATATAATGACTAGGCATTTCCACGGTACCATATTCTGCTAATTTAAGATTTACTTAGTAGTAGAAATTAATATATTATTCTTTTATACTTATGGTGCTACCAGATATTGCCAAACATAAGTAGACGCGTTGTAGTGGGCCCACAATATGGAACACTTCCCTCTCTAAATGATTGATCTGATAGAAAGGATTGTATCACTCAGGTATGTTACGTAGAAAATCCTGGGGCTCACACTTGAGTATGGCTATCGAGCCCAGAAGGCAGGCTTTTTAAAATCCATCCTTCATACCAAAAATAAGAAACTGTATCACTTTAACGGTAAATTGTGATAATATGGTAGCCAATATTTAATTTAATATAAAACACTAAGGTGCCAGGAGCCGTGCAATCAAGTGTGCCCGCCGTGCAACATGCGCTGCGAGGTAAAGTGCGGACACTCGCAGTGCAATAAGCGCTGCGGCGAGCTCTGCGTGCCCTGCCAGGTAACTTGCATTTTCTAAATATCATAAAATGTACTCCATTCATCGAGTGATGATGGACGTATGATGCTACAGTATCATCATATACCACCATTCATATATATTTAAATTATCGATTCCCAAAAAAACACATTTTAATAGCAAATCTATATAAAAATATTTTTTTAGAGTTACCATAGTTCAAATGTCCAAATACCACTGTTAAAACTACATAAATATTATTTTATCTTCGGCTGGAATAACACCGTTAGCCTACGTTAAAGACCCAGTGATAGAACTGAAGGCGCTGACGCTGACGCATCTGAGGCCACGAATGTGTGCGGAAGCGGTTCCCGTAGGCACGCCGACATGTGTGGGAGAAACATTGTGAGGTTTAAGTTGATGCGAGTCCCACAAAAGCCGCACTTTCTCTTGCAAGGACGGATATGCGTGAATTTTTTTACATTAAAAAGGGCTATTGTACGACGTTAGGAGCCGTGCAGTCGCGCATGCGAGCACGGCGCGTGCCAGCGGCGCTGCGGCGAAGCCTGCTCGCGGCCACCGTGCGACCAGCGCTGTCCGCGGGCGCTGAGCTGCGGGCACCCCTGTCGCGGCCTGTGCGGCGAACCCTGCCCCGACATCTGCGACATCTGCCGGCCCGATAAGTTTCCCAGAGGTTTCATAGGCGAAGAGTACGAGGATGATGCAAAGTATTACACATTTCAATTACTTATTCAGATCTTGTAATCACCAAATATTCATTACTTTAAGATGGAAAATTGTAAGACTTATGTAACACTTAAAACACCTTTCAAGACTTTTGCCTTTACCAAATCTAGGCTAAGAAGGAACCAAAAATCTGCATAATACTTGGATGTCCGTAAGCGGTTAAATAATTAATTGAAAAGTACGCATAAAATGGGCCTATATTGTTGAGCCTGTGTTGAGCACTATAGTTAAAATTGTCTTTATCTCTGTCTACCTTATTATGTCTGTTCGTACCTACAATTCGATTAAGTAAAGTCAAAAAGTAACACGTATAACCCTCACCTTTGAATATAATATACATTTTCAGGTTCGTTCAGCTGCAAGACTGTCCGCACGTTATGGAACTCGAGGAGATGGACAGCTTCATGACAGCGGACAAAGAAGCTATCGCGATCCGCACGTGTCCGTTCTGCAGGAAACCGATCATCAACACGAACCGATACAAGGACCTCGTCAACAAAACTATCGCCATAGAAATAAATCCAGTTAAAGAGCGAGTTTATGGAACAATGGAAAAGATAAAAACGAAACAGAATGAACTGAAGGAAACACTACATGACTTTATAAACAAAGATACAGCTATAAGCTCAGGTAATTATTGTATTCATTTTTTAAAACTCTCGTATCTTGACGATTATTATTTAACTTTCCCTATTCGTTAATAATTTATTTATCTATACTAATGTTATAAAAAAAAAGATTCAATTGTTTTTTTGTTCTGGATAAACTCAAAAAGTACTAAACCGATTTTAAACATTCTTGCTCCAGTAGAAAGCTTTTTTACTAGCTAGTAACCTATAGGCTAGGCCTAGGCTATCTTTTATTTTATTATTTGTCTACCTTTCTACCTGAACGGAGGCGGGTTTATAGTTTATTTTAGTTACGTATATACGAGTGCGTGCGCGTGCGCGTGTACGTGTACGTGTGTACATTGTTTGTTGTTATACAACTACTTTTATATTTCTCTTAAAGAAATTTATAGTTTGATTTAAGATTATCTCGTCACCATTAAGCTGGCGACAACCAGCGATTGTAAATCATATTCCACCTAGTCTAAAATTCACAAGTTCTGATAGTAACGGTACATGCGGTTCTGAAAAATTTTTATTGTGTACTAGAAATAAAAGTTAAAAACAGTTATGAGTTTCATGATAAATTTGATTTTTGTCTTGAAAAAATATCATTTTTTCTTTCATTTTATAATAATATGAAAACTTTCAGACATCCCGATATGGCGAAAATCATTATTAAAGCTGTCAGCGAAAAGTAATTCAAATAAGAAAAGATCACTATTAAGTTTGGAGATGGACTTTATTTTCCTAGACATATTGGAAATGATATCTGATATCTACGATAAATCTCTTGCAACCGATATCGATGAATTAAAAGCGGAATTGACGATACACATAGAAACAATATGTCAGTATTTAATCACAAACATACAGAAAATAAGCCAACAACAGCAAACAGACATCGGAAAAGAAATAAAGAGATTGAATTATATAGTTCAATTAAACAAAATAATAGTTCATGTAGCTTACAAGAGCGCAGTCAATAATAATCCTAAATTAGCGCATGATACAGCCGCGGCTAGACAGTTCATACTGGGCTGGAATATTTTTAACGAAGAGAAAGCATTAAACTCCTTGCGACAACTACAAGAGGGAGTAAAACTTTCCGGTATAGTGTCCAAACAAGAACGAGACTTGATCGTTAAAGCGATTGGCCTTAAAGCCGGTCATTGGTACAAATGCCCGTACGGCCATTTTTATTGCATTGGCGAATGTGGCGGAGCTATGCAAGTCAGCAAATGCGTAGAATGTGGCGCTAGTATTGGTGGCTCGAGCCACAGACTGCTCGACTCAAACAGACATGCGCCTGAAATGGACGGCTCTTCATATGCAGCCTGGTCGGAACAATATAATAACATGGCCAACTTTTTGATCGACTGATTTGAACCAACAAATTTGCCTAATTTCAAATACAACGAATAGTACTGTTAAGATTAATATTATGTCAATTAAAAATCAAACTATAATAGATTTTTTTTATACAATATATAAAATATACAATTGTTCTTGGTATTGTTATACTAGCCACAGATCATTGTGTCCTATTAAGTCCCGAAACTTTGAGAGCTTTGACAAAGAAATAACATTTCTGCAATTTTTATTCCACTTCAGGTATTAGTTGCACATTTAATTGTGGTTATATATAGTTGACCGAAAATTACGTGTACAATAGAAGACCATAAATTCGTTGACCGAAAATATAACGGTTTTAACCCAACTTACCTATATTCAAAGTTGTTTAGTTTGGTCACTAGAGGGCAAAATAATCAAAGAAAATTTTTATATTTTATTACGTTTACTTTTTGTGAAAGAAACCCTTGTCTAGAAATTAACACGGTTTTAAGTTATCCACCAATATTTTTGTAATTACCGATAGCTAGTATTCTTGTTCTATTTAGTACATTTTCACTCTTCTTCTTCTTCTGTCTATGCCTTTTTCCCAGTTATTTGGGGTCGGCCTTCCTTGTCCTAAGTCTCCAGACAGCACGATTCTTAGAGGCTTGTGCGTCAAGGTCGATATCTTTCAGATCCTTTTGGATCGTCGTCAGCCAAGTGGCCGGTGGTCTTAGCTCGTCGGCAATACATTTTCACTCTCTTGTAAAAATTTTATTTGGCAAGCGGACGAGCCACAAAAAATATTTTCTAAATTCCTAGGCGCATGAATTAGTGAATCTAGCCTAATTTAGAAAATTTTCATTCAAACTTTGCATTGATCTGATCACCTCACGTCGGTTTTCAATTAAATCGTGATACTTTCCTTGGTAAAGTATTTTTTTATTCATTAAACATCCATTAGGCGTCGAGATCACTGCCAAGTTTTAATAAAAAAAATTGTTAGTTTGTGCCTAGGAATTAGAAACTATTTTTTTAAGAGTTTCTTGCATAAAAAGAAGTAGTTTACTTTGTGCAAACACCTTGTTAAAATATGAATAAAATCTATTATAGTTTTCAAATAATTTGAATAAACGCAAAAAAATCTTAGATCTTTAAATCCTTCTAGCATCCAAACTATATATAGTTTGGATATAGGTAAGTTGCGTTAAGCCGTCACATTTGGACTAAGGAATCTGTAATCTTCCATTGTACACATCATTTCCAGACACCTGTATATTTGTAGCTTAAATAACATCTAATGTGTAGTGATTAGTCATTTAGTGTGTGTGTAAAACAATTGTATTAATAAAATAATGATATATTTTAACGGAATAAACAAATATTTAATCAAATAAATTCTTTATTTTCTTATATCATTGTAACATTTTGTGAAAATTGTCATAAAAAGTAAAAAATAGTGATCGGTTATTTCGAAACTTATAGAGGAACAATAACTGCCAAGAAACTATAACAATAGTCAATAGTCAATAGGTATCTTGCACCATCCCTTTTCTAATTAAGTCCCGTCCTGCACCTGTTGCTAAGTGCACGTAAGGTAATCAAATAAAAGTACTAGTCTTCATTAAATCAAAGTCGGCCTTTTAATTAGGAGCCTTTTGGGTGGCGATACTTTTAATGTTGAGTACATTACAAGTAACAACCTCTATGTAGGGAAATAGATTATAGAATATAAGGTAGGTAATAAAATCTTTAAAAGTTTCAGTTCGGGATAAGTTTTTTTTGTAAATAATAGTTTTACATACTAATTCAACAATCACTTATAAAGAAAAGATAATAAAAATCATACTATATAAAATTATTAATGTTAGTAACGTCAAGAATATTTTTTTAAAGATGGTAACACAACATCTGTTGCACAGGTCTTGTTGCATATTGGTCAGCTCACCATTATCGATTTAAGAGCCCTTCTGCTCTTGTCGGTGGAGCAATCTCCAGTCCTCTCCACATTGTGCCTTCCTCTTGACTTCCTGATACAATTCAATGTCTACTTTAGCTTTACTTTAGGTCAGCTCATCCATAATAAAAAAATGGTAGAAGACACAAAGAATGTATACACTAATCATCATATTTCTTGTGTGTCTTCTTCTTTCCATTGACCATCCACAACCATCTCAATCTTTCCTACATATAAGTTGAAATCGGAACTACCAGATATATTTTCTTTTTCAATTAAATTTTCTTCAGGATTGGGAGGAGGTGATATTGAGGTGGTATTGACTGCATCTAAAATGTTTATCTTTGTAATGTAAATCAGATCCATTATCTTTTTTTTCAATTCTAATATTTCTTTTTTTGATTTTATTCCTCGTAGTTCATTTGCTACTGTCTCTCCAAAAATCGAAAAATCATCCTTTTTTTGTTTATTAATTATTGCATTTGATGCATGTTTTAATAAATTCAATGTGTTCCTTTGGATATCAGTTTTTCTTATTTTGCATCTTCTTTGTGACTGTCTTTTTGGAAATTGTTCATTTATGTTATTATCTGTTGATAGATTTGTGCTGGTTTGACTAGAATTATAAGGATCTGCATTTTCTTCTTTTTGATTTTGTGTGTATGTAATCTGAAAATAGTGAATAATGACAATTTGTTGTAATGTTTTAGATGCCAACTAAAGAATGCAACTGCCAACTGTAGATGGATAGGAAGATATTGTGCAAAATTTTAAATTAAAATCAAATTTTCCTAACTATAGGACTGGTGTTGGCAAGCAACCGATGGAAGATCGAAACTAAAACCACCAAATATTGTTTAATATACCTACATATATACCTAAGCCTTATGTTCCCTTTATGGCTTTCACTTAAACCTATTTGCCGACCCCTGGTATAGGTGGTGGGGATGATTTTTTAGTTATAAAAAAATGTGTTAGCATTGTGCTCTTAGGTCTAGTTGATGCTAATTAAAATTTTACATAGATGAAGAAATGCAAGGTAGGATTTCAGATGGTGGTGTGAAATGTTTAAAGTAAGATGATACTTTAAATTTGCCACCACCCTCAATGCCAGGTAGTAAACAGTTGTAGAGCCTGCAACAACAACATCAGTTGCACGAATGGGCCGGCTCGACCGGTGAAATACCACAACCTCACAGAAGACAGGCGTGAAGTAAATGTATTCTGCGTTACGTCTGATGAGTGAGGTGCCGGAGGCCTAATTTTAGCCCTCTTTCCTTTCCCATCCTTTCCTAATAAGGATATGATGGGAAAGGGAAGAAGAATGGACGAGGAGGGAATGGATTGGAAAAGGAAATATCCTTTGTCCTGTTTATCCCCTCCTCTATCCATCAAAGGTAGGCAACGCATCTGCAA
>DWTW01001114.1:0-13476 GCA_018246275.1 Papilio slateri | reverse complement strand
CCCCCCCCCCCCCTCCCGCGATTCCCCGCGGCCTCCCTAGCGAGCGCGCGCGCGCGCGCGCGCGTGCGCGCGCGCGCGCGCGCGCGCGTGCGTGCGTGCGTTCGTGCGTGCGTGCGTATGTGTGTGTGTAATAAGTGTAGTTATATAGTTAACCAAACGCCGTCTGCGTCTTCATAAGTATAATGTGCGGAAATATTTAAGTACATGAGATAGTACGTGATTAAACAGAGCTTTTTATGTCTTAAAAGAACTCTCATATTAAAATAACTTTCGATACTGAACTTATTTTAATATGAGAGTGTGTAATATGTGACTTGTGAGTGAGAAGAAAGAAGGAAGTTTAATACTTGTACATGCTCGTATGTTTGGGGTAGGGGTACGCACCTGTGGCGGATAGGGCTGGTGCGGCGGCCAGGCGGGCGGCTGCGCGGGCGAGGCGGACAGGGGCGCGCGCCAGGCGGGCTGCGGCGCGGGGGAGCGCGCGAACCCACCGCCCCACGCGCCCGGTCCCGGGAAGCGCGCGCCGCCCGCCGGAAACGGTTCGCCCTTCGCGAAGTCCGGGTGCCTGCGCGGCGCACCCGCCGGTCCGGCGCCCGTCGCGCCCGCACCCGCTCCCGCGCCGCCGCTCGCTGGCACCGGCCCACTAGTCGCACCCGCGTTGGCGCCTTTGACCCCACCGTACTGTAACGTATTTTAATTTATATACTACATATCCCAATGTTATTTACTTTATTAATTATTGTACTTTCTGTCGGTAAGACCTCAGTCAGTGCCCAATAGATATTGCTACACTTTACATGACGTCCAAATATTTTCCTCAGGCATGCAGGTTACGAGAGTATGTTTTCCTTCATCGCCTAGCATGTGGTAAATTAGCACTTGAAATTATTATCAACTATTTCCTTAGTATTCCATAGTAACGTGGAATAAATTTTGATTATTCGGCACTGAGGTCCTACGTTTCGTCATTTTTATATAATGAAACGAATTGTCTTTTTTTTAAATTAATTATGTTTTACAGAAGCTGTAAATAAGAAAAATCTTTCAGCTCTTTTTTTATTTATTCTATAAAGCTTTTATTTGTGTAGCGATGAAGGAATGTTAAATTAAATGAGTATCCAAAATTCTTGTCTATATATTTAACTATCCATATCCACCAGGCAATGACTGGATGTAAGGTGCAGCAAGTGCGTCAGGTCTTAAACCAACTTATGACAATATTAAGCTTTATATTTAACATTTGAAGCTATACTCACAAAATAAAACAATATCATTTGAATTAAGTCAAAATAGCAGTTTTAATACATCTGTCTCGAAATTACTATCTCGACAAAATAGAAAATAGCAGAAACAGTCGTATTAAATCCATCACATATGTTATACACTAGCCGTGAACCCAAACGTGTACGTTAAAGAGATGAATTAGAACTATCCGTCGAATGAATCATAACGCAGTAATCAATTAGGCCTCATCAAAGATTTACATACATAGATGGGACCATTAATTTCTCACAATACTTGTCCATTCACCAAAGAATATTCGAATGTTTTCTCTCAACATACATGTGACAGTCAAACAAGTTGTTACAAATTGTCATCAGATATGGTGCCGTGGGTCAATCTATGTTTATAAATCTTTACAAACCAGCAATCATTAGATGCATCCGACGGATGTAGTAGCCGCAATATAAACAAAGCTACGAATCTGTTACACTTAGAGCTAAGCTTAAAATGACCGCTGTGAAATGCATGCAAATGATCCAGTGGTCAATATAATTCGACGTGTAAAGCCACCACCACACACTCTATACCTTGACTTCCATTTTTAAAAAAAAAGTTTGGTTAAATTTTGATAGGTAAACGGGTTTTGGTACAGTTTGAGCGGTCGCCGAGTGTTTCGAGCGACGTCCGAGGTATTTGGTAAGCCAATTAATAACACCGCAAGCCAAAATTCAGTTAAAAACGTAAACAGAAGAAAAATTAACAGTGATAGCTGAAATTTCGTTAAGCGAGTGGTATTATTTCAATATAATGAAGCCAAAACCACGGATGATGGGCCCCCCACCGGATCGATCCCCTTGTCATAATTTCGTCGCGATCGCTTCAAACTCAGTCGAGTTATCGGTCGAAACACGTCGACAACAGTTTCGAGACTTGTTCACAGCGGATCACAATTGAATCAAAAAGGTTATAAAATGTGCATATTTTAGCACATTATTATAATTAGATGAATCAATCTTGCTGGCCCAATTTTAGGTTTTAAAATTTCTTTTAATTAAGGCTTAATTGGGGTTTTTCTTAGGCGTGATCTAATTTGAGGAAACCATATTTTATTTAAGACTTGAAAAAAGTCATTGATATGTGCCATTCGGCTTTTAATAACAAGTTGTCATTTGAAGACTGAAGGTACTGACAGAATTTAAATGATGGCTGCTCATTAGCCTAAATTCAGAAAGATGTATGTAAATCTTTATTAAGCAAGAAATATTTTGTTGAAGTTAATGAATGAATCTTCCCTTTGTTTTATAAAATATAAATGTAGGCTCTTAGGTATTTATTATAAGAGACGAGCTATCGCCAGTGATCCGTGCGTGTCCGGGAGGCCGGGGGGCCGGTGCGTGCGTGTGTATGGAGACCGTACGTTGCCAATAGTATGGGAAGCGGTGTCGAGTGCGTGGTACAAACGTCCGTACGTAGGGCCGCGCGCTGTTGG
Source organism: Papilio slateri (assembly GCA_018246275.1). NCBI lineage: Eukaryota > Metazoa > Arthropoda > Insecta > Lepidoptera > Papilionidae > Papilio > Papilio slateri. The sequence continues at coordinate 10,763 of DWTW01001114.1, read as the reverse complement.
GCAGCGGCGCCACCAGCTGGCGCGCGAGCTGCGAGCTCATTAGGCTACCGACCGCCGGCTGCGCGCCGCCCGACATCTACACATCACCAAACAGACCGTCACGGCGCTGACCTAACTCTGACCTCTAAACACTTGCTGCGACACCAATGTCTTGTGTTGTCACTTGTCATGTCATGTGCTTCGCCTCGCAATAAACGTGACTAGAAACCTAAAATGCGACGTTCCATCTTAAACCAGGGATAAAAAAGCAACTCGTCACTTAGAGGACTGACTTCGATGGAATCGTCTCTACGTTCTGACCACTTACCAATAAAGGAACAGTTTGAATGTACGGGGTGTACACAGAGTATATGCGATAGATGGTCACCGCCGCCCATAAACAATCAAAACACCAGAGAAGCTACAAGTTTTTATGCCTGATTTAAAGGACTACGTTCGCTTCTTATAGAACCATTTCGTTTAGAAATATGCTGAAGAGGCAATATTTCACAAAAAAAGTTGTGTGACAACTGTACGTTGGCATGGATGGAATTCGGAGCTCTGTAGTGTGCTTTTAATTTGACATTCAAATATCAATATTAAACTTCATTGCTCTAAATATGTTTACAGAGATTTTCAGATCATTCTTTTCAATTTATCATTTACAATTTTAATATTGCACTCGTGTCTATACAAAAAGCAAAAGAAAATGTTAATCTATTCTTTTACTTTCTTTAAATGAAATACAATTTCTTTTTAAAAAACATTTGTCCATAAACAATGTGCAATGTATAGAAGCACACTTATACACACAAATACATCTCATACACGACCATGCATCACTATAAATCATCAATCAATCAAGCTATCGTGATAACTACAAATAACATTACAATATTTTGTTCAAGTTTAAAACATTTAACTTTCATAAATCGTTTAAATTGAGATTCTGAAAGGAAAGATTAAAAATATTGAACACTAATTTGTCGTCCGACGATGTCTGGATACTATTGTGTCCCACTAATGAAAATTATTAATCATAATTATTAATGTTACAAGAGTACATCATACAATCCCTCTGAACGAAGCAAACAGTCCACGCAGGTCTATTTAGAACTAGTTTAAGACTTACCACCCACTTTGTAGACCACGGGATATTTTTGAATTAATTTTATTTTGAGATTTTATGCAAATTATTCGTGGAATGGATGCTTTTTGTTGATTTTAACTCTACTTATAAATTTAGAAACTTGCATCATTATTATCATCGACCGCCATATATCGTATGATCCGCCGGTTTCCACAACCAGCCATCTATATAAAGAGGCATGGACGATACTAAAATACGCATTTTTACATAACTTTCCAGTAATTTCTTTTCTTATTTTTGTTAAGTTAGGTTATAAACGATTCCTAGGACATTGCAAATATTATTTGTTGGGCATCACATAAAATCTCAGGATAAAATTGAAGACTTCTGTGCTAATGTTTCTTACGTAATGTTTAGATGAAGAGCCTCTCGAGGGTTAGATATGCCGGTAGACCGGTCTGGTCGTTGCAGCGAACATGTATGGACTGCGAATGCCAGTCCTCAAGTCTATGCAAATCTCATGGGGAACGTTCGATCGGTGCGGCTCGCTGTAGTGTATTAAATAAATAAATCTGCGGGCGGGTTACGAGTATCTTTGTCATACCTCGATGGGCGGCGTGTGCTGCGTATGTTGCGCGTGCTGCGGGTGCGGCGAGTGCTGCGCGTGCGGCGCGTGTTGCGCGTGCGGCGCGTGCTGTGGGTGAGGGTGCGGCGCGGGCTGCGCGCGGTAGTAGTCGGGGTAGGGCTGCGCGGGCGGCGGCGTGCCGGCTGGAGGCGGCGCGCCGGCGCGGTATCCGCCCGCGTACCCACCGTACCGATACTCGCCCGTGCCGTACGCCCTGTAATAATGTTTTCATCCGTTACAATACTGCGATCGAATAACTAAATCTATTATTGTTGCAGTCTTACGTTTCTCACATATGATATCTCACAATTACATCTAGTTTAGAAAACAAAATTAGGTCTTTTAGGATCTCACAGAAACATTTCATGACTGTGTAAATATAAATGTCGTTTGTACTTTTCAATTATTGCACATCCATACAATTATATGTATTCATATCCGCAGACCTGTACAATATATGTGATATTTTTTCTTCAAACTGTAGGTTACAACCACGTACCTGTCACCTTCTGGACCGTAAGGAGGATAAACAGGCCTATTTGATGGGTATGGTGATCCATATTCGTACCCGTATCCTTGTTGGTAACCTGAAATTAGATACAATCTCATTTAGGAATCAAATTTGTTGAAGATCGTTAGGGAAACATGCAAAAAGCTCTAATTGTACTATGTACTAAAGAAAATAAAACTCAAAATGCAGGTCTGTTCACAGAAAACTTCACCTCTACTATGCTAACTAAGCTTAGTCATAATGGTTTACGGTTATTATTTTAATGTCAAAAATTACTTTATTTTCAATATTTCTTAATAGACATTCATTTTTTTTATTCGTGAACAGCTCCTAAATATCCTAAGTAAACTGTGCATATAAAGTATTTCTAGAAACTCTTAGTAGATAATTTAAATTAATCTTTAAAAATCGTGCAAAGTTTATATTTACGACACATACAGTACAGCGAACATATCATAACAGCCACGATAAATAAGCAAGAGATAGGAAAGATATATGTACAGATGGAGTGAATTTGCATTTAAATTTATTGAAAAGATATATATGTATATCCCAGAGTTGAGTTTTATGTTACAGCGGTAAAAGTAGGAGATTGATGATATATTGACCAAATGATTTGTTATGTACATTCTATTTATTTATCACCTTCTTCGAGATATAAAATTATCTTCTAGCTTTTTGTTTTTTTTTTTTCAAATGATTTATTTACAATATGAATTTTCTTTCATGTGGATAGAGGGATTGGTGATGAAGTTAATATACAATGATGTGCACATGTTTCGGGTGTGTGTGAGGGGTGGGTCGGGGGGTGGGTTAAGTACCTGGGGGTCTGCGCGGCCCCGGCGGCTCGTCGAAGGGGTTGGAGGCGGCGAGGTTGTCGCCGCCCGGCCCGCCGCCTACAACCACATGGCTTTATTCTACCCGCTACGTCAACTGGAAATATTACTGACACTTTTCTTCTTTACATGTGTTCCCTTAATTAATTTTCCAACGTCGTGTTTCACAAGGAAAGTATCAGTAAATTCCCATTCACATTATCCCCAAAGTGCTGCCATCAAAAATTAATATTATGTAATCGTCGATAAGGAATTATTATTCTTTTCGTGAGAATTGTTGATGGCAACACTCTAAATCGGTAGTGCTATTAGAAGAGTTAGTGGAAAGCATTAAGACGCATGATTTGGTTAGCGAGTTACACACATGGTTAGCCGGAAGTAGCACAAATAAAGAAAACAAGCGGCCACGCTTCGGCTCGTGTCTGCATGGTCTAGAACCGCTAGGTCTCATCTAGTGCTAGCCTAGAGCTCACGTACAGCGCCATACAAACGGTGCATCTAGGGCACGGGGTGCATCCAGATAGCGGCTAACACGCTATAGCGCTGTTACCCTCGGAATATGCAACTATATCTTGTGTCTACATATCATTACTGACCAATTGCCATCTAAATTATTAATCAAAATGCGATGGTAGTGGCAGTGTTTAAAAGTTTTCATGTAGCATACAGAGAATTGGAATATAATAATATCGGACATTTCTTGCCTAACTTATATCTACATTAGAATCAATGGTTGGTCACATAATGATTGTATAAAATGAAGTACATAAAGTAAAAAACCTACACATATAAACAGTTTCATTTGTATTGTTGCGATGTGCGTGTGACATGTTGTTGTAGGGCTAGGTGCGTGCTTACCCTGCGGCTGCGTGTTGGGCGGCGGGTAGCCGGCATACTGCGCGCCGTAGCCGTCCATGCCGGCCGCCGCGGGCGCTCCGCCACCGCCGCCGCCGCCGCCCCCTCCGAACGAATCTTGCGAGTTCGACGACCCGGCTGACGAACACGAAACAAAATCTCCTTGTATCAATAAGTCATAACAGATACAAACAAGTTTTAATAATAGTATATTAACATGATGCCCACATAAAAATCGTGAAAATCAAATCTATTGTACAATTGTAAGACGAGACGATATGATATACATATCGTAACTTGAAAGAACAGATTGCTTGTACAACACGGACAATATGAGGAAGCTAGTAAGAAAAAAGTGTATTGGTCTGCTGACATCACCTTACAACACACAGGGAAAGTAGTGAAGCAGACGTGACTGTTTTGTGCGCGATAAAAAATAAATTAAAAGGCGAATCAGCAAAACCGTTTGCATAAAATCTTTGTTGGTTACACAAGTCGCCAACAAATGAACAAAATCATCTGCGTACATTATGTGCACAGATTATCGAATTATTAATACTTTAGTCTTCAAAAAGTTGTTAAACATACCAGCGCTGGCCGTATTGTTGGATTTGCCCCCCTTCTTCTTGGTGGAAGCTTCCACTTGGTTGATGATGGGCTGGGGATCGATTCCGCCGCGGTCGAAGTGACATTCATAGGCGAGCAGATTCTTTGTGTAGTGCTTCCGGAGCGTATACGCAGCAGAAGATGAGGCGCCGATTCCCAACAGACCCGCTATATCCTTCCACGTTTTGTTCTTTGTGACCTGACGGCGTTAACATTCAAAATATTATATAATTGCTATAAACTTAACAGTCCCAACATTAATTACTATGACTATAAAGAATTAAGTGTCGCGTGAAGTCGATTACGATGAAGTCTTAGCGGTCTATATTCTTCTAGGCGTTAAATTTAGCGTGTGAGCTATTTTTAACGGTCTAAAGTGTAAAATGATTAAAATAAATAAAATAAATTTGAAACTATGACCGCTGTTTATCTTACTACGGTGTAAATGCATTATTACCTGCGGAAATATATTTTACAGTGACATACATAGGGATAATATGAATCATTATCAATGTGATCGGAACACCAGCCATCTTGAGATTTCTTGTCTGATTATGGACATGGTTGGAGAATAGTAAATTAATGGTACAATTAGAGAACATTCGGTCAAATCACTACACATCAAGCTGCACTGTAGTTCAGTATTGACTAAGATTGTATGTTTAAAAAAATATTAATATAGGAAAGTGTACTTAAATAGCACAAGCCATTGGACCTGTGCAGCGAATATATACAACATATATTAGTTATTCATTACTTTAGCAACGGGAATGTGCAGCACAAATGCAACTGTCCCAACATAAATCGAGAACTAATATTCCGGACACGTCAAGTGTAACGTTTTCAGCAAACAACGCAAGCACGAAGCAGCGCGTCCGACGTCCGACGTCCGACGTCCGACGTACGACGCGAACATAAAGCGTACAATTTTACACTATTCGTTGGAATAGACGATAACTCAGTTTATTTAATGAGTGGAAACCTCACCATGCCGTTACGAATATTTAGTTTTCCCGACGGAGCGCGGACACGTAAGTATCCGTCGGCTGTTGCCAATCGACTGGCTCGCTTTACTGATGCCAACTAGAGATGGCCGATCGCTCAAACATCGATGTTTTAATATATATGAAATATCGCAATATCGATGTCACCAATAATGGCAAAATTGTAAATATGGGAATTGTTTATTAGTGCCCGAAGTAATACTAAACGAGCAGATTTCCAGTGTAACAGAATACACTTCACCGATTTTATAGAATTCCGCCGGTATTGAAAGTGAAATGTGTCTTAATTCTGAAAAATGAAGAATGAAATTGTAGCATTCTTATTGAAGGCCTCTTCCTATTTACAGGTTGAAACAAAATTCGACCTTCACCCTATTAAGGTAATAGAAAATTAAATAAGCATCAGTGCTGTGTATTCGGTAGACACCAAGCACCAAGGTTACAAATATCGATATTTAACAATGTATTACGATCGACGTGTGAGCACCTTCGAGCGTCCCTGCCGCCGACATTGTTCGTGCATCGCAAGCGACCTCAGCGAACGCTCTAATGATAAAAATTTATTAACTATCGTTAAAAGCGCCGGCGAGTTTATGGCGGTCGTTCGCATACAGCCGCCGATACATGCACAACATAAATCCCACAAGTCGATTAGTCTCAGCTGCGTGTATCAGCTCCTCGGTACTGCTATTGAGACGCGGGGTCGCGGCACATCTACAGTTTTAACGTAAATTGTATGGCGAGTTTCTTTGCTACGTGTCTTTGTACTGGGGGATATCATGTCTATGCAAGTGGTTACTGTTCACGTGAATCAAGTCTATGCAATTTTACAACGTACTAGTATTGAGAATTATAAAACACATAAAGTCTATTATATCGAGATATGTATGTACATAAATTAAGAAACCTAACTTGACTGAAGACACACATTTTTATACAATTTTATGCAGGGGTATTTTGATGAATAGAGAACCGTGGACTATACGATACACTTAAAAGAGTACACAAACCGGCGGTAAAATTGTAATTGACTAAAAGATGATGATGGTCTTTTACTATTCTCCTCCCGCTCTGTTAATTAAGGTATAAACTATCAAGGAAACAGCGCGTGCTGTATTATACACGTAAACACGATCGTCCACACACAGTTGTGTATTAGTGGAGCTCATACCTCCACGAAGCCGCCCCGGTCGCGCACGAGCAGGTAGAGGCGGTAGAGGTCGAGCGGCTGTTTGGAGATGGTGGGGCAGGCGGCGATGGGCGTACGCCGCTCCTCCATGAATGCCAACAGCCGCTCCACCCAGCCGCGCCGCTCCGGCGCGTCGTCCATCTCGTACAGCTTGCCCAGCGAGTCCGATTTCTGCCAACCACATTAACATACAACATCACATCTCTCCACAATACAGGCCTATAGTGGATTTCATTAAGTTGCATTTCATCTGATGAGGTTCCTACTGACTTTTTCTTTATCCACTCCCCTCTAGGTAAAAATTTGCAACGCATTCCGTATGTCTTGATAGTCGCGAACGTTTTTGGATAATCGTTGGTCACGTAACATTCCAATACCCATAGGCGGGTAGTGTTTGTCTTATACTAAAGAAGAAATCTTATATAACTTGGTAGCGGCGTGACAGTGAAATGGTCTATGGGCGGCTTATTATTCTAGTATCAAAATATAACTTTATACATTTTGATGAAGCCACAACAAACTACCTAGCTATTCATTACTAAAATGTATCATAACTTAATGACAGTTCTCTTCTAACTACATAAATCTAAGGCATGACAGTAAGTAGAAAGTAATGGACGTGAAGGCATCGCAAGAACGACTACCCGAACAATGTTAAACTACAAAATATTACAAAGAGCATTACAAAAGGAATAGCTTTAAAGCAGGTACACAACTTAGTATGATTGACTCGTTAAAATGTAACAGCAAATCAGAACCACCACCAAATGACGAAAATATAGTTTTAAAAGCTGTTACAACATAAAAAGCTGAACATATTCAAGCACAAGAAAGACAATAAATTTAATACATTTAATAATAGACATGCTTTCAGTGGTTAATGAGTTTTAACTAAGAATCTCTCGTGATCTCATTAGCCTTATATTGGAAGGAGCTAGTGACTGCAGGGCTCAAAGACAATCATCATCTAAATTGTTTTATTCATTGTTTCCCCGTCACCATTAAATTCTTATAAAGCAAAAATATTACTTTTTTGATATCAAAGATTACTTGTATTATTTTTATTATGATGTTATAGAATTTGCATCGTCAAAAAACACCAAAAGAACATTACTGAAGAGGGAATTCTAGACAACGTAATGCAATGATTACAAAATGGCGACATGCGGCGTGGTGCAATGTTAGTTTCTGTTTACATTACATAGAGAGCTAAACATGCCAACTATCCAACTTGATATAAACCTTTGATCTGTAGGACTCCGGCGGTATGTGACTGTTAAACACCTGAAATACATCATATATAAATGCAATGCCTTCCTCTCGCTCGCACACCACACGACAAGCAACATAGTATGGTAAGGGTTTCCAATCGAATATAACCAAAGAACAAAAATTATGTAAAAAATATTAAATACATGTATGTATATGTCCATAAACGTTTTGTTAAAACTTTACATAGAAATAATAAGTTTTGTTCACTGGTCATTCAATTCACGTTATTGATTTAGGAGTTGGGGGTACAAATTAGTCACATCGATTAGCATTTTCAGTTGATGTGAATATACATTTATGCCGCGAATGGTGTTGTTTTAACTATGTCCCGTGCTCCTCTAGTACTATAGACTGGCTCGATGTACGACCGGTCGTGAAATGTTGGCCACGTGAAGAGATTAAGCATTGTCTTAGAACGGTGACATATCTTAGCTTATCTCTGACAATGACATGACAATCATAAATATAGCGTGTAGAGTTATGTAAGGATTGGGTTATGTTATGTTTTTGATTGTTATGATGTAATCTACGTTTTGAGTATCCAAGTTGTAAGATGGAATATCTTTATTTAAAAAAATTATAAAGTTCCTTCTTTATATTGTATAATTATGTGTTCTCAAACTTATCAAGCTCAAGGGCAGATAAAAAAACTTAACCGTTTTTTAACTATTCTTTCCCTTTGACAAGCCTATACAAAACATTACTTTCTGTATGCAATTCATTATTGATACAGGGTACAGGCTTGTTTGGGGATTTGGATATGAAAGAGGATACGGGCAAGTGTTTCCCTTGATGTTAAGTGTCCACTGCTATCCATAGACATCTGCAATAATCAGGTGATTTGCAGAGAAGAAAAGGAGGAAGGTAGAGGAGCTTGAGCCTCCGGCACCCTACTCGTCAGAAAACACGCCGAAGCACAAAATGCCTCTACTTCTAGCCAGTTTCTGTGCGGTCGTGGTACTTCCCCCGTCGGGCGTAGCCAGGACGGTCTTGGAATAGCTGTCGCCGCAGCGGAGCTCTACCACTGCTCCACCAAGGTCTCGTAAGCTTTGTATGGTATGGTAGTGTCAGTGTGATGGTCGGTGCGCTGGACTCACGGGACTAGAGGGCGGGCGCCAGGCCGCGGGCGCGTCGTAGTCATCGTGTAACGAGGAGTGCGAGCCGCCACCGGGCGAGGGCGACGGCGCTGCACTGCCCGCGCCCCCCGCACCCACCTCCTTTCGCCCCTTCGACCCGCACTGCTCCTCGCCAGACGCTGAAACACGCACACACATAACTTAGTACAATACAAGAATTCAAGACGGATACCATATCAGTTGTGATTGTTGAAGACGACCGACAACTCGAATTCTTTATTGAAGCCAGCAACATTGACTTTGAATCAACCAACTTTGAATACACAAGTACTGACAGACAGCACTTATTACTGGTAACAGTAGAGCTTGCTGCCTGGTGCTGGGAATATGCTATAGTGTACAAGTACCGGCGGAGGCATTGCTCAGAGTACTCTGTTGGCTGCCCTCGTCGAGCGGCGCTCCGTCGGGGCCGGTGGTGACGAGCGCGGTGGCGGGTGCCGCGGGCCCGTTGTCATGCTCGCCCGGCGCCACTGGCGGCGGCATGGCTTCGCCCGGAGGACCCATATGTCGCGCGCCCTACATAACACATAATGTTTATATTTTATTACATAATTTGAGATGTGAAATAGATTCAAGAAAGTAATCAAGATAAATATGTACAAGTCTGTCACGTGAATCGCCTTATGAACACTGACACAAGAACACTGTCGAGACAACTGTATCCAGACGCTAGTTTCATGGTCATACAAGAGTTAGCAAATAGTTAACGTACGCTAAATATGAGAAAGAAAATGGTAAGCGTGCAGACAAAATAGTTTAAGGTACCTTGAGCGGTGGATAGTGCTGTGGTGGATGCGGCGGCGGCGCGGGCCGGTAGCCAGCGTAGGGGTAGGGGTGGTGGTTGCGCGGCGGGTAGCCGTAGGGCTGCGGCGGGTAGTGCGCCGCTTTGTACGCGTGGTGGTAGGGCTGCGCCACCATGGCGCCGGGCGCTCCGCCCGCGGGGCCTGCGCCACGTGCCGCCGGCCCGCCGCCGTCCGACAATGACGACGATGGCCGCGGGGGCATCGGTACGTTTTGAGTCCCTGAAATATAATACAAGTACTTTATTATACTACTACAAATTAGACGTCATTTTAAATACTACATAGCATTTTCAGAATATTAGTCGGAATCAATAAGATCGATCGGAAATGTTTTCTTAAAAAAAAAGATCCAATCGCCGTCGAGAACAAGTATGTATATCTATAGTTTTATCCAAACTGAAGACTAACACAGGATACTCTTATATCAGACTAGATAGTTATGAAATTGTCCTAAAAACAATCAAGTTCTTGTGGCCTTGCAATGACATTAATGTCGAGGCAATGACCGATAACAATTTAAAGACGAAAACTAATAAACTTATCATAAGTTAATCTATAAAATGTCATCAATCAGTAATTTCAATATTCCGATAGCATTTATTGCACATCATATGTGTTACATTAAGCCCGTTTTTATAAAACGGGGATAATAGTAGTTCTAGGCTAGGAATACTCATCTTTTGCAAATTTCGAAACGTATTGCAGTGGAGTAGTTACATAAGAGGAACGATTAAGGGAAGCATCGTTTTAGTTGTAAATGTATTTGTCAATCAAGGGAGGCAAATATTAGGTGCGCAACTAAGTTCTCGCTGTTTGTCAGTAGATGGCTCTAGCAGTAAGAGCTGGTCGATTTTGAC
>DWTW01001113.1:0-13477 GCA_018246275.1 Papilio slateri | reverse complement strand
GGACTGGATATTATTATTTTTTTATGGAAGAAGGTGGCAAACGAGCAAGCGATTTACCTAATATTCGTCGTCATATTCTTATTTCTATTTTATTTTAATGAATTTTTGGTTACAAATTTTCATGGATGTCAATGATCCTTTATTTTGTGATAAACTCCTTCTTGGTATCCATTTTTACATTTTTTAGAACCATCATCTGAAGCTTAAGTATCTCTTCAATTCTCTACAGCAGTAGTTCCCAAAGTTAACTGGGCTCCAACCCATATCTAATTTCTAATCTTGGAACCCACCTCATGTCTGTCTTAGAAAAATAGGTTAATGTAGCCACAAACTAGAATGTCGTAATGGCAACACCGCCGTCCGGCCCTTGGCTCGGTTTGTTGCGTCCTAAATTTTAGGGCGGTCCGGTTTTAATCCGGTGAGTCGTGACCCATAGTTTGGGAATCTCTGCTCTACAGAATTTGATCCTGTGTCTCCTAAGAAGGAGGTAGACCTTCTACCCTTTAGGTTATATGTGACTTGCCTTAAGTTAATTGTTCTGAAATAAAATTGTAAGTATAAATTAAGAAAGTGTGTCACCAAATTATAGAGAAACAAAAGTGACCGAAATATAGGCAGGCCAGCTGGCGTTGTTCGCTAATGAATAAATAAAATAAACGTTAGTTCACCGGTCATCACTTACAAAGTGGCGTTTTATGAATTTTTGAGTTCGTACACAGATGGCCGGGTGGCGTGCCGGACCAAATGGTTCTATTTTCTTATGCAGTTCCATTCGGACGGTAATTAGAGTCTCCATAATTGAATACTTTGTTTTGTACATCAACTTTCGTCATGTTTTTTTTTTCACATTCACTACATGTTTCCATTGGATTTCCTCTATCTATCTTTAATGATAAAGTTAAAATATTTTCCAAGGACATGGTAAACTTACACATATTCGTTCATACTTATTTTAGTACTTATATTTTATATTTACAGCTTGAGTTAAGTTCCTATGAATTTGGAAGATCCCCGACCTTACAGTATGTTAGCGTAAAATAGGGATATTACCGTTTTTACATCATTCGATGTTGTATATTTTCATAGATGTCAGTAATCTCTTTATGTGTGACTATGACTCGTTCGCTCCCTTGGGACTTATGAAATATAAACCAAAATAAGTTTACAGCACATTTGTTGTTAATTTTAGGTCAATGGTGAGCGCAATCCCGAGGAAGTGTACAAGGATTTCCGAGCCGCTGTACTGCAGATCTTGGGCACTGCAGAAGATCAGAACATTAACGGCGTGAGTGGAGTGGGGGCCGACGGTATACCGGGAGAAATAGTCGGCGTCGAACCGGCGCCCTTGGGGATTCGGGGCAGGAGTGTCAGGAGTCAGGGTCCCGACGTCAGGAGTCAAGGTCCTGACGCCAGGAGTCTAAGACCTGATGGTAGGAGTCGCCGCGACCCAGTGGTAGTCGACGAACCTTTGCCGGCCGCAGTGCCTGTCCTACTGCCGGTCAACGGGAATGTGGAAAGGATCGTTAGTCCAAAGGTAAGCAAAATATTTATTTATTTAATTATTTCTAAGTTCATTATTTACATGCTATTATTTCACTATGTTGTCTGTTGCCCGCATCATATAATTACATCAGTTTTTTGTTTTGAATATAAATAGCTAAAATTTAAATCTTGGTGTCAATAGCATATTGTATAATATAGACTTTTAAATTTTTTACGTTTGTTTCACCCCCTTCTGGGCGATGTTAATGATAACGATGAATGTCATTATCTTTTATTGTTCTTGACATGTTGATTTTATAATGTGGAAATGGTTTTATTTTAATTTACTATTAAGATTATATTATACATACATCCAAAATACGTGTGTGTGTAAGCGCGATGAAAATAATATGCATTTTGTCCCCGATTATACAAGATTTATTTTCGTGCACGTTGGTGGCCCATTAGCTCAGTAGGTTACAGATAACTCGAAGGTCGCGGGTTCGATACCCTCGTAGGCCAAAATTTCTTTTAATCAGCACATAAAAGTGAACGGCTCCACACCGTTGCCTTTTTATTCGCACCTCATTTTTATATGGACAATTACACAGTCCAGAAGCGCATCTGAAATTCCTTTGTTTTGTGGATCATAGGCGGTGATCACTAGGCGACCCGTTGCTCGTTTGCCTCCTTGTCCTATATTAAAATATCTGGTTAACATTCCAGGCGGAGGTGATCAGAGTGCGCGGCATTGCTACCCGTGTGGCGGTGGTGTGCGTGGTGGGCGGGCCCGGCAGCAACAAGGCGGCGCTCTGCCAGCGAGCCATAGAACAGCGGCACGGCTGGACGCACTTCAGGTTGGATTTACTTTGACGGCTATTGCTAGTCGATACTATCTTAATCTCAATATCTCAAATATTTAAACCCTTGACTATAAGATCTAGAATCGAGACAATTCCTGCATTAATTTAGAGACCAAAAAAGGAGTAATTTATTTATTATTTTTATGAATATGATAATTTTAAGGTTTCTAGCGAATTTCTTAGATATCAAAAGTTTTCCTATTACGATTTATAGTCGTTAATAAATATTATAGTGCATTGCATGTATGGATAAGGGCGGCAAGGTATCTTTATGGTGGTTTATGGGGAAGACCTACGTCAAACAGTGGACGTTTGTAAGCACATGAGCATCATGGTACCTTTCTTGTAATTCTGATAACGTTCCTTTTCTCGCTCCAGCTTGGGCCAGCGTCTCCGCTCGCTCGCCGAGTCCGGTGGCGGGCCGGCGTCAGACGGCGCGCTGTGCCGCGCGGCGGTGGGCGGCGGCGAGCTTGTCTCTAATGAATTGGTCGGGCGGCTGGTGCGCGCCGCGCTAACCGACGCCACCCGCACCGGACACGGCCTCGTGCTGGATGGTTATCCAAGAGACTTGCAACAGATGGATGTGTTCGAGAAAGAGGTGAGTCTGTGTCAATTTAACACTCTTTCTGTCAGCCTAACTTGGTGACGACGCAGTTGCGAGTTACTTCTCATAGTGAGATTATGAAATGCATTCAATAGATGCGACTCGCGCGACTATGGCCATGCGAGGCTATCCTATAAAATAATTTTAAAAGAGCAGTGTATCAACAGTTGTTGAGTTGTTTCGAACAGGAAAAACCACATCTATAAAGAACAGCTTAGCGTCGTTATTACACATTTACCAGCTAGTGCGGGAACTTGCGGAGGCCTAGTCCTCTTCTTTTTCTAATAAGAAAAGGATGGGACGGGGATTTCACGGAAGAGGGAATGGATAGGAGGATCGAAGGAAATATTTTTATTCTGTTTATCTCCTCCTCGGTCCATTAAAGGTAGGCAACGCATCTGCGACTTATTTGCTTGTTGCGGAAGTCAATGGGTAGCGGCCTTTAACATCTGGTGACCCGCTTGCTCGTTTGCCACTTTATACTATAAAAAAATGTTTCCTCGGGGTGGGGGAGGGAGAAGTCTCCTATCCTCCTCCTCGCCTTCCCATTTATATTGCAAGTTTCCTTTTTTGATGTGGCTGTTCATGTTGAAGTGCTTGCTCGATCGCTTCTTTTCCCAAAGAACGAAGCTTAATTTAATTAATTTTACTACTTTATTATATAACTTAAAATACTAAAACGAAGTTTGTTTGTTGGTTTGTAGTTCGGGGTGTCACCTCGCATGGTGCTTGTGGACTGCTCGAAGCTGCAGCTGGGGCGCGGGCGGCGCGACGACTCGGTGGCGGCCTTCCGCCGCCGGCTCGAGGTTTTCCGCGAGCTCAGCCTGCCCATGCTCAAGACCCTCGACCAGCAGCATCGACTCGTTATCGTAAGAGAATACTTACAATAACAAGCTCAGCATAGGTCAAAAGAAGTCCAATACTGGACGTAGCGCTCAATAATTCTTGCTGCCTTCATCGAGTGTACCAGATCGTCAGCCCGCCTTGTGGCCTACCCAAGCTTCGTTTTACATCGTTTCATTATATTACAAAAAAATGTAGACTTTGTTAATTTCGAATAACGTAGCTTTGTAATTTTTTAAGAGTAATTGAAATCAATTTAGTGTTGTTACACCTAACGTGTATCAAAGTAATTTTATTCATTATAGCTTATATCATTTTAGATATTTTAACAAACATATGGAATAAGCTGTTTTTATTGCTAAATCAAATGCTATAACTATGCAATATCAAGACAGTCACTGTTAAAAAGCACAAAGTATCACAATTATTACAGTGAACAAGTGATTTTGTTGAATATAAATAAAAAAGCTGTAATTATCAATTACCAGGTGGACGGCGACACGGACTCGGCGGAGGTGCAGGAGGAGTTCACGCGCGTGCTGCTGGAGGAGACGGACAAGGCGGAGGCGGTGGCCGCCTTGCCGCAGCACGCACAGACAGACGGTGAAGTGCAACACAACGCGGTCATTACGCACCATGCAGGTGATAACATAATTCTGTAGAACAAAAAAAGTTGGCCCCTGAGGGGATCGAACCCGCGACCTTCGCGTTATTAGCACGACGCTCTAACCTACTGAGCTAATGGGCCGGTTCCGTAAATTAGCTGAAAGTTATCATCTCGTAAATAAAAAAAAAGTTTATTTCATCGTTTAATTAAGTAAAGAAAGTGTATTTATAGATATACCGGTTTAAACCAAGCTTATCCAATTACGTAAAAAATTGTAAATTTTAAGTTGTATTCTGAAGCTAAGCCTAAAGCCTTCATTTAAGTTTTTTTTTTTTATAAAAGAAGGGGGCTAACGAGCAGCGGCAACAACTAAGTGATCATCGTCGCCCATGGACATCTGCAGAGGAACCAGAGGAACTAGTTCTATACAATTTACATTAGATCATACTTATATTATTTATCAATTACATAGGCACCGCATAAGCTATACTTATTACAGAGGAGACGGCACTGCCGCACCGCGCCATCTCGCGCGCCAACGGGCTGGCCAACGGCGCGGCCCGCGCGCACGGCGGCGCCGGCGCCGGCGCCCTGCACAACGGCGCGCTCGCCAACGGCTTCGTTGCCATCGCTAATAACAAGGTTAATATGAAAACTCATAAACTAAACTCTTTTGCAAGAAAACGGGCACATCCGACCGATACCTACAGCTATGTTATAGGAATTTCATAAGCTCCGGCGACCCCACGGCCTTGATTTCTAATGATTTTTTTGTTGTTACAGGTTAAACCTATTATAAATAACGTAAGCAGGATCCCGACGATCTCGCAAATGACTCACGACGAAGTGAAGAGATCGTACCAGCAGAACACCGGCGATGTCGCACTCGCACACCACATCTAAATAACACCTGGCACAATTTTATAAGACACAGAGACATTAAGTTTTGAGTCGATTTCTTTGGATATCAACTCAAAACTGGCGCCCTATATACGTGATTTGTGATTGATTATATGGCAGCAGAATCAAATCTTTTCTGACGCAACTAGAATATTTCAATAAAATTATTATCTAAATTGTATAAGAATTAACAAAAAAACAGAATAGTAAAATTCTTTTAACGCAGAAATTCAGTAGAAAGTGTTTTTTAATATCATAATTTAAAAAAATGTATAGTCTCTGGTTTGTAGTTAGTGGGTACTAAATCCAGACGCATTTAATTTTATAATTTCAGAACCTCGCAGAATTGTTAGATGTACATTATAATATTTAAATGTTCAATTAATTTAGTACACGTACCTGAAATCAAATTGTAGGACGATGAGATAACGTGAAATGTGCCTAAACATAGTTCTAATGAAATATATCTAAGTACACGGTAGTTGTAGGTCGTATCTTAATATCAAAAATAAACTTAAATATAGCTGTTCGAAATAGTATTGCAAGTTGTAAACATTTTAAAGTAAAAGAGACGGTAGTTAATATTGTATATCATCAATTTATAATCTTTTCAGTTTTTCTCGATGCAATCACTTGTATAATATTTTAATAAGGGCTCGTTCACTAAGAGGTCCATATGTATGAACGAGTTCACAGTGTGTTCAGTTACATATAACAGTATTAAAATATGATATATCGGATCGAAGCCACGCGCCTTCACGAAATCTTTGCCTTAATAGAGGATGCTGCTAATAACGCCGTGACTTCCTCCGACGCAGGCGACCATGGTACCAATACAATACGAGAACGTCCATTCTTTTAGAGAGTATGCACTGACTAAATGTAGTGTGGCCCCAGTAGGGGCGGGTCCGTTATAAACGATCCTGGAAATACGGATGTTCTGTGTGAACGTATACTAATGCTTTATAGATATTACCATGTGTTAGGTTTTGTTGTGAAAATGTTATTAAAATTATTGTCTTTACGTAAATTACGTGGATTTTATAAATTAAACGGAAATTAGATAAATTCTTAAAGTAAGGAATTTAACCTAGAAAATGTATACTAAAATACGCACACATAAGTGAAGTGCCTTAACACGATGTCGTATATTCTATCGACGTGTAGAATCTGATATATTTGTAATAATTACGAATTAGATACATATAGTGTTAAAATACTGGTATATTAAAATATAAATGAAAATTAGCAATTTATTGGAATTTTTCATCTTTATGTTTGAATATTGGACTACATTTCTGAACTTGTGTGCAGAAGAGATATTCCTTTATATAATATTTGTATATAAACAGAGAGATCAAATCGTCCAAACCTGAAACTATCATTCTGATATGTGTTCAAACGATTAAACGCACGAAAATATAATATTACGTTACTTAATAAATGTAAGCGTCATAACGTGAACACAATCATGTAACTTTGTATACGACCCGTGGATCAATTTTATAAAAATAGAGAAAAAGATATAAAATCCAAAGATTACTAACATAAAAAATAAATGTATGTTCTTGTTAACATACTACACGTAGAAATAAATTAGACGTATATTTTATGTATATTTTTAACAAAATTTAAATATGGACAATGTAGATTATATAAAAATAAAATCACTTAGATGTGAACTGTCACAAAATCGGGGCCAACTTAGACTTTAGATAAATTAGTCAATAATTATTTAGACGTAGTTATATTATCACAGCAACGTAGGAAAACATACTTAATTTATCTGTATTTTATTTTAGTGGTTACAATTTTAAATGTAAAAAATGCTCTAGCATAAGCTGTGACAAAGTAGACGTTTTAATATAAAAAAATAAATAACAAAAATGTATTTTTTTAATTACACAAACTTAATCTTTATGGCAACACTTTAGTATGTTTTTAATTTACTTTATTTTAAATAAATTATTGATGTAGATTAATTTACTAGAATTTAAGCAAATTAATATTTTTTAGTCTTTGGATCAACTTTGTTTTGTTTTATTCTTGTTTGTTTTTTGGTAATTTGTATGATACTTCTTTTAAAAAGATAAATCTTGTATCTATTACAGAAAAGGTTTAATTGCCATCTCATAGATTATAAAAAACAAAAAGCAACAAATTTTTATATTAATAACAAGGATGTTCTATTTAGGTAATAAATTTAAACACTTATTTAAATGTATAATATTTATAATATTAATAAAATGCACCTTTTGTACACGTTTGTTTTTTTAATACATCCTTTATCTTTCACCCGATCGTAGTTTTTGTGTAGTCTATATGTATTTTGTTATTCCTTTCCTTTTCCCAATTTATGTGGGGTCGGCACAGTACGACCGTAGTCCACTGCTGTAATAAGTTTTGGCTATAGTTTTTTATGGCCGGCCACCTGCCTGACGCCAACCCTCTTCGAGCATATATATGAAAATTTGCAGATTATTGAAATAATTTACTAATATTGGTTTTATCCATTGTGTTATAGATTTTCTCATGAAATCGATGATCAGTTAACATTAGGCGACCTGCGGCTAGTTTGCCCCCTATGACATAAAAAATGACTATTTTTTATAACCTACCAATGATAAAGAGATTAGAGAGATAGTTATTTATTGCACGTAGAACTATCCCCGTTTTATATTTGATGGCTACATAAAGGAATGGAGACAAACTTGTGAAGATAGCCATTGCGTCTTAAGATGTCAAAAATTAACCTGCAGTGACCAGCAGCAGCTCATAGCGTTTTTGTTGATTACATAATCTGCATCAAATCAATACCTGGCCATATTAGTTTTCCCGCCACAACCCTGTGACTTTCCCGCGCTGTCAGAGGTCGATGCTACGCTATTGGCGGGCTGGCACAATTTTCGTGGCCTTGACCGACCGGCAATCAAATCATACCCGCAGTCGGTCCGTAGAATTCGCTTCGGTCGGTTGTTGTGCGCTCGTATAGTTTCATATTTTCTGTTATCGCTAGATTTCAAATAGAATGGTGAGTAAACATTATCTTGTTTTGTTCATAATTTATACAGCTTTCGTTAAAATTTGTTTTTATTATGCTTTTCATTTAAAATGAATGGATAATTTTAAAGAAATGCGTACAAACGCTTAATATTTTTTGGTTTCGGTGTTGTTACGTCACAACGCGATAATAATAGACATTATATTCGGCTAGTTTTCGTTTCTTTTCTTCATTCTAGTCGTCAGGAATCATTTATAAAGAGTTCAGGTAGGTAAAGTAAAAGTTGCGTAACGTTCAAATAAATTTAGACTGGATATTCGATGCCGTTATATTTAATTGAATAAAATATTGCAACTATTGCCTTGAAAATTAACTAGGTACCCACGAATCATTTTATAAATATAGATTTTGCTGAAGGACATCATATTCCTATATTATATTATGTAAAGATATCATTTTTTTAAGTAAAAATTATATCACTTTTTCAAAATAATGGAAATTATAATGTGTCTTAAACATTATATTTGCATTGCATTGTATGAAACGACTCCTAACTCTAAATGTATTTTTCTTCTTATGCGACCTTATAATCGTGAAAAGGATTGTAAGGTGTGCTCTTATTTTACATTTTCTCATCAAAACACACAAAGCTTCAGATGCTATTTTATTAAATTTATCATAACGTAGGGTTAATGTTACGCTCAAATATGTTACATACCTCCAGATATCTAATCGGCGTATCAAAAGTGAAGCCACTAAGTCGTAAAATCCCGGCGTTTCCCAAATTAAAAATCTTCGTGTAATTAAAAAAAATGACGGTTTGTGCTGTGAAATCGTGTAAAGTTAGCCTCGAGGAAAAACAAGTGCACGAACATCACATTTCACAAGTAAATAATAAATTATAGGAAATATTTTTGCACAACTAAAGAAGAAAATCGAGCTTAATTTTTGAATGTTTTAACATGTATGGACGGTATCTCGAGGCATATAAAGGTATGGTTACGCCGCTATAAATATGACGACCTTTGGCCCAAACGCGCCATAATTCTCCTAAACTATCCTATAAGGGGATATTTAAGGACTATATATATATATAATATATATAATGGGATAGTTAAGGACAACTTTAGCGTTCGTATTGCTTATGAAGTATTGTAGATATTGTTTATACCATGAAGTCACAATTATTGTTTTTTTTCTTATATAAAAAGTGCACAAATATTTTAAATTCAGCTGTAATCGATAACAACTTGTATAATGCAAACCGATTGTTTGAATTATCATTATCTTGAAATGTGACTTTAATATGTTGCGATAACTGCGAAATGTTACGCACTACCTAGCCTTCTGTTGTTTTCAAACAATATTTAGTTAGCTCAGTATGCAAGAAAATCGGTCGGTTTGCATGCGTTCCGGCATTACTTCCGGATTTAAGTAAAAATATAATCGCTTCTTATATGTTGTAATTGTGACATCGTGACCTTGATGAAAAGTGGACAGTTTTCGTTACTATGTCTACGTTGATAAATGTAGACCAACGTACAACTCGATATAATTTATATACAATAAGTACGTATAAACTATATTTTAATATGTAGGAGTAAATATTATTTTTTTTGTTTCTTAAATTATACAAATATGACGATTGCCGGGCGTATTTTCTTGCAGCAAAAGTAGAATCTGAGTACTTTTGCTACATTTTTAGCAATTTTAGTGTAACTTGTAATATATATCTTGCAGTAAGAACTTCGGCAGTTGTATAAAGGTGGTTGTTCTGTTGGATATCTGTATAGCTTAAAGTAGATAACATTTAGGAGAGATCTTTGCGATCTTTCAAGTTCTAGAAATTTAACCTTAGATGCTTCACCCCAAATAGGTAAACAGTAGGTTACAGCTGATTGGGCAAGTGAGATATAGATCTGTCGTAGAGGATCTTTTGGGGCTGTATGTCTTAAGGTTTTAAAAGTCCACGTAAGTTTAAGCGTACCCTACTCATGATGAGTTCAATGTGATCATGCCATGTGAGACGTTGAAGAAAAAAGTGGGAAATTATCCATTTTATGATATTTATTTCTAGTGATCTATAAAAAGTCACTACAAAAGTAGATTGACGCACTGCAACTGTATATAAGATCTATTTATTTCCAAAATCCTCGAGTCATTCGGTATGCTAGCGACGCGTGTGCACGCACCCTAAGCTTTTGGCAGAGAGCTCGGACATTCGTTCGTGTAAAGGAACGTAACCTTCAGTGCGCTTTGGGTTTCGATGAAACACCGCGGATCCGACGAAAGCTTTGTGACATGTAAACTGTTTTATATTCTACTGATAGTGTTTGCTTTGGTTGAGTTTGAGAGATTGCAACGGAAAATTTGTTTAGAGGTATGTTTGTGGTTGTATTGATTTTTTTTTAATTAAAATCGCTACTGGCTACCAATATGTAGTGACAGGCTGACAATTTAACGCATTTGGGATACCTAATAATATTAGAGCAAAAACTAACAGATTATCTACTTCTACAACAGATCTCCAACTATTTGTTAACGGCTTAAGATCACGGGCCACGATTACCAATTCTATAGTTTGTTTATGTCCAATGGCCACATTAAAAACTAGCTAAAGGACTTATATTAAAGTTTATAGGCTTCTATTTACACGAATAGATTATTCCAAATTCAAACAGTAAAGAAAACGAAAATCTCTCTTTTGTTTCCGCGACAACGAAGGAATTGCGTGTGCGTGTTCTCTGATGGGACCAGACAAGTATGACGACCACAGCCGTTGTGGGGTATCCAGTATTGAGTGCTGTGTCTCAAAATTTGACAAAAGCGATGCTAATGATTTTTAGCTACAACTTCATTCATTCACCGTTAAAGACAAAATTTCTCGCTAGAAGACTTTTCACAGAATGAGTTATAATGGAGTATTCTAAATTGCGGCGAATGTTTTATCGTGGTACAATACGTTCTAATAGTAAGAAGGGGAGAGACCCTTGAGAATATATCAATACCCAAAATAAAATCTTTGTGATTTTAGAACTAAACCATAGAAAATCATTCTCGACATAAAAACGAGACCAGGATCCGCGGTTCAATTGCAACGTAAATACTCTTATGCTAGTCTATGTAGTTAGGTGTATTTTATATAAAATAAGTTTAAGATAAAAATAATCTAGAGCGAATAAAAATTATTTAATATTTGTTCAATAAAAACGTGATTAAATTAAATTCATCCAATAAAATTCTACAATTATGTGATTCAATTCAATATTTTATGTCTTTTTTACATTTTAACATAAAGTTTATTAACGAGAATGATTTATTTCCTTTTTGTAATAAATACATTTTGAAGTTACTGAAATGATTTTATTACTATTAGACACCTAGCATTACATTATCCTGAAGCTATCATTTATTTTATTTGCGTGCATTATTAAAATTTCATCCGAACCACGTCGAGCACCAACAACCACTAATTAAATTAAACAAAGAAATGCCTTGATACTTCGTTGTTTAATTTCGTTACGTTTCATGAAACGCACCGATGCAAATCGCCTTAGTAGAAAATGTTTACAGTGTACCAGCGAAACATTCTATAATCGTCGCTCGTAAATTAGGAAAAAATATCTTTTTCACAACGACCGTTGCGTCCTTGCTGGGTTAACTTAGACGTCTTCCATTTTGCCCTCATATTCTTTCTGGCCCCGAAATAGTAGGATTTTTAATGAATCCAAAAACATTAAGAAATAAAATATTTTAAAAAAGAGCATTCCGTCTCATAAAAAGAAAGTTTACCTCTAACTTTAATGCAGTAACATGTGTTAAAAATTCCCACTAGTCGAATTTACCAGCTTATATGTTACGAATACAGGACATCAAGACTCGACAAACGAACTTGAATTACAGTAACCACTTACTTGTATTTTATCATAGCATTTTTTTATGAAAGAAAGTGGCATACGAACAAGCGGTTCACCTGATGTTAAGTGACCGCTACCCATAGGCACCCGCAACAAGCAAATGAATTGCATAATACGTAACTATATGTCACCCTGTATATCAGAGTGACATACTAAAACTTAAGTTCTCCTGGGACGTCCCCTGCCGCCGCCACTCACTATTGCAACATAAATAAGAAGCATACCTTTCTCAATTCTAGTGACAACATCCACTATTAAGCCACATTTTTCCCTTATAACGCTATTTTTGATCCTGTCATTCTAAGCGTACTTCTATACTTCTTAAATAAGTACAGATATTCAGACTGAGTTCACGTTAATAAAGTGAGTGGCAGTGCTGGTTTGACGGTCAGTTGTTTAATGTTAATTGAGTGCCAAAATCAACAGATCCAAACAATAAATCGATTGTTTATTTTACTGTCGATTCTACAATAATAAGCATTATTGTGTTGTTTTACTCGGGACGTAAGATTTGGCAGTGACCGGTCGGCACGTACATATGAACATTGTACGTACATACGACTGAAATAACCCGCCGGTTGCTCGCGTTAGGAGTGAATTAAAAATCCCAATGATATTACAATCTCATTTTATATCTTTTACGACTTTCCGTACTTACTCGAACGTTGACGATTATTTTATTACGTTAATGTACCAACTAAATGAGTAACAATCCATCTATTCAACCTCGCAAACATTCACTTTTCTAATGTTGGTATTGATACTTTTCATTGTAAATCCTATAGATGGCGCAAATGTAATGTCTCAATATGTCAGTCAAAGTCGCTTCAGTCAAATGAACATCTCTCGAGTTGATGCACTTTTGTGCTCGTTTATGGCATTTTAAATTGTTGCTCGCAAAACATTGACTCCAAGTTGGCGATTTCTACTTCAATTTTAGCTTTTAACACTGACAAGGTTTGCGATTTGCTGTGGTACACGCGAGATTCGAAAAGCCGCAAGATCTAAATCTAGATGGCCAATGCAAATGACTTTTTATAAAATGTTATTCGACGAAAAATACAAAACGTTCAACTCTTGTCGTAATCCTCACCTTCGGTGAGGTCATAGCCTTGCTGCCGTCACTTGGCAATGGCACGTCGAACTGTCTTTTGACTGTTGGCCAGCATACCAACTCTGTCATGATAAACAATTCAACTTTCAGTATGTGTCGTTACTAAATGTATTAAACTATGAGTTTAGATGGAATATATTTCGATT
>DWTW01001112.1:0-13481 GCA_018246275.1 Papilio slateri | reverse complement strand
TCAAAATCGACCAGCTCTTACT
This sequence comes from Papilio slateri, assembly GCA_018246275.1. Lineage (NCBI taxonomy): Eukaryota > Metazoa > Arthropoda > Insecta > Lepidoptera > Papilionidae > Papilio > Papilio slateri. Next base: position 13,459 of record DWTW01001112.1, on the reverse strand, counting down.
GCTAGAGCCATCTACTGACAAACAGCGAGAACTTAGTTGCGCACCTAATACTACTATTACTTACATACTAATTTAAGTTAAGGTCTCTGGTGTTTAAAGTGTTGACTTGTTTCAAAGTGATATTTCTCTACCATACACTATTTTTACCGCCCTTAAAACTATCATAAACTGAACATAAGCTGAAGGCTTATATAGGTAGGTAGACACCCCGCGCATCGCTAGTCTGTATTAGTGACAGCAGACGACCTTAGGACACAGAAAAGGACTATTGCCAGTCTATAAGAAAAGGAAAGATGAAGGGAAAAGATCCAGTGATACTGTTCCCGCCAACAGACCGATAACAACGAAGACCACCCGATTCTCGGCACGAATAATGAGCAGACGAACTTAGCCTTAGGGCGGTACCCCACCGAGAGCATTCGCCTGTATTTGGATTTGTCCCTGCCCAATCCTATTCACCTTCCCATCCTATCCTTATTAAAAAAGAATAGGAAATGAAAGAGGACTGAAATTGGGCCTATTTTTGCAAAAAAAAATATTCTGAACTGTTATGCTTGTGATAATAACAATGGCTAGATTTGAGTGTTATATGGACTCGTGTAAGCTATTTTCAGTGTGATGGTGTGTTTATATTATACGTATAAACATTTACCAAATGAAACGAAACGTCTGTGATTTAAGTTTTTCCTTGGATCAATAAATTATTGTATATTATGTTAAACAAATAGTGATGTCAATAAATTAATGAAATGTATTCCTTTGTGTTTCAAATTTTGAAATGTTAAAAAGCAATAAAAATGTGAATGTTAGTTTTTTTTTAAATGCAATTTAGTTTGGCAGGGTACGCATTGGTGGCGGAAATCAGACCACCACGTGTCAAGAAAATCAATACGTCCAGGCTGACTGCAGTTGTGTCGTGACCGCGCCTGGCTCGCACCGCGCGCACAAATCACAAAGTCTTATAACCTTCGACGATCGTGATAAAACTTCTCCCGCAAGTCTCTAACAAAATATAATTCAATCTTTAACTACAATTTATCTATAATCGAAATTATTTTCTTATCGACAGTACCTACGCGAAGATCCTTTACACTAGACAACTAAGAATGTGGCTTTTGTATGTGATTATATGTATCTCACAATCATCAAAAATTGAAATGTGCGACACTACACTTTAATTTTGTAGAGCATTTGACGGGGGAGGGGATCGAGTAGGAAAAGGAAATAACATTTTTTCTGTTTATCCTCTCCTCTGTCTATTAAAGTTTTTAACAATCTAAAAATATTATAATAGCATTAATTGAATACTCTTTTCAGTGTTTTCATCAAATATGCCACTGATTGTTACACTCGGTACGCAGTTATTTAAATAGTTTTGTAACTACGCAATCGCTAAAACATTTATTATTCCTACTTACGTTACAGACGCTTACAAATCAAACTTTAAATCAAATAATCACAAACAGAAGCGTTGAAATGTTAAACAAGTAGCATTTAATATTCAATTATCGGTTCATTTCGCGTTCCTCTAGTAACAAACGAGATATAATTAGTGAGTCACAGCCACCGTGCACGCTTTGCTCGCTGATTGTGATGCCATTACAATCATTACAATAGGGAAAACTGCCCGCACGTGTCCAACACGTTCCTAACATTACTGGAAATAGGCCATTATAAGAGATTTATACGATTATGTAATCAACATGACACAAATTTATACAATAACATTTTATATCCATACTTTTCTTTTTTTAATTCTTTAAATGTATAAATGTAACGCCCTTGACCGGTACAGGCAGATATTATGAATATCAATTTCGCACAAATACACGTTGTTTTCTACAACATCTACGCATTCGTATGCTTAATATAACCTTATTTAGACACTGGCTGGTCAATATGCGATCGAAGGCGTCATTTACTTGTGCAGCAATAGTTTTCTTCGAATCTGTTTTTACAAATTCTTCCTGCATGTCCAAATCACCGAAACAAAACATGTTTGAAATCCGTTCCTTCTTCAAGTCACAAATTTTCCTTTATACAAACGGTAGCTTTTATCGTGTCATGATAAAAGCTTTTCATTAACCAATATGTGACGCAATTAGATGAACCATGTGCAAGGAAAAATTAGAAACGCAGATTCGTTGCAATAAAGATTAAAAATAAAACGTTTCGTCAAAGTTACTGGCTGCACTTCGATAAAATTACTGGCAGCGGATCAATATATTGTTTCAAAAAAACATGCAACATGATATCAAAATATCGTAAAACACTTACAGTCCATGTCGAATTTCGAGAGCGTTCGTCGAAATTCATTGACCGACAGAGCTAGTGTACGTAGAAACACGATAAGATAAGGACGCGACTTCCCGAACTCGAATAATAAAAATTAATTTATTTTTGTCGGTATAGCACCTACATGGTAATAATAATACCGGCCGTAAACGTACGATGCACACAACTGGGGCGTGTGGATTAAAAAAAAAACTCAGCCATGAAGTTCAAGGTTGTATATGGTAATAATCGATGGAGAAATCGCGGAGGCAACGCGTCTGTGTGGACGCCGGGCCGCGAGTAAGGCGCGCGTGTGCGTCGCGCCGACTGTTTACAAACACAGCAGCGACGGGGACAATGTCATTTATTCAATACTCGACTGTCGTAGTGTTCTATGTGGGGCACACTCGTGTCTACATATACAACCTATTTGCACTCTTATTATGTAACGTCTTAAGTTTAAGTTGTCTTGATTTCAAATCCGAAAATAATATCAATTAGATAATAATACACCTAAATTTTAGGCACCGAACACGGTTTTTATTATGTGAGGTGCATTCATAATTATTTTTGGCGATACATAACCTTTTAAAAACAGTATGTAACGACGTTAAGATAGGAATAATCAATTCAATTAAAATTGATACCCACAAAGGTAGTAAGTACTTAAATCTCACTAAAACGTGCCGGAGCATATTGTTCAGAGTTTAATAAAGAGTACATTCGCGTTCCACTATCAAAAAGTTCAACCAGTCAAAGAATTCATTCCTTTTCTCGCCCACATTCAATATTGTTTTGCGAAATAACATTTCAATGTGACTTCAAATATATGTACGGAATACTAAAGCGTTCCAAAGTAAAGTAAGTAAAGTGGGTCAAGGACCCCGAGAAGGGAACCTCGGCTTAAGGTTACTCTCGATTAGTATGTAACATTCAGATTCATGGGGACCGGACCTCGATTTAATCGGTAGCTATTATCAGCATCGTGCATGTGTACGTAGAAGTAAGGATGAAAGCGAGATAGAGGCGTCGCAAGACCATGCGGAATGTAAGTCCCATATATCTGCACATTCCTCAAGTCAGCTTTTTTTTTTATCTAACAAAAAAACTTAAACAAAAAAGGTATCGTTTTTCGACACTGTAAATTTTTTAAAAACACATATATTGTTTTATGTATTTACATGGATCAACGATCAACGGCCAAGGTTAAGGCAGTCCGGACTGGACGCGGGCGGCGCGGGACTGATCCTTGTAGCGATCAATGGGGCCTACGTCCAGCAGTGCACGACGATCGACTGAATCGACGAATATATTATTTTATATTTTACCAAAATAAAACACATTATCCCCTATCTAATTGATTTATCTAGATAAAGAGAAGAACTTAAATGCTGGTGTAATAGTAAAGACAAATAAAAGCAATACCTTTTGCACGAAAAGGGGGTCGATTCGACAAAATGAAAAAGGAATGCATTTGAAAAAATCAATTTACAGAGAGCGGAATTAGTGTAAATTATAATTTACTTGCAATTTTTAATAAATAAATCAAAGTTTTATATATTTTTCGTTAGTTTTCTTATAACCTAGATACGGGGCGACCTCATGCGGCCAACTCACTCGACAATTGGGTTTAAGCATTAGCCTACATCGCGGAAAGCCACTGTTTTCCAAGTGTTTCAGCAAATTTATCATCAACGAGTCAGTTAACTGATGCAACAAATCAGTTGTTGATACTCGTAGTCAAACTATATGCCTAAACAAATTGTTCTATTCGATTCTGACTTCACGCATCAGTTAAAGTTGTAAAAGAAATATATTTAAACTTATTTAATAACAACAATACAACATCATTACAGAATACTTCCGATTCGATATTATATATACGTTAAATTATCATTTACAATAGACACAAATATAAGTACGGAAGGTACGGTACGGAAACATATCTAAACTAATATTATAAAGAGGATAGATTATATTGTTTGCATTGAATAGGCTCTGAAACTACTGTCGCAGATGAACATAGGCGATAGAATATTTTAAAAAAAGTTAGAGATCCATGTGAAAACTTTGATGAACCCAAGGTGTGAAAAAAATACCAAAAAGATCGTTTATATCGCGTACGCTGCGGAAATTATTGCGAGCAAAGTGATGCACTACAATTTTGTAGAGGACATCGATATCTACAAAAAAGTCCGCGACATCATGTGTCTATTACAGTTATGTCATAATAACAATTTTGTTTATGTTAAAACCAGCGGCTCGCCCGGCTTCATTTTTGTTAAATACCCGCGCGCAGCCGGGGCGGGCCGCTAGTATATTATTAATAAAAAAAAAAATATAAACAACTCCTACAAACAATACGCAGCTAAACACTTAAATTCCCATAGTCTTCCACACGCTTGCATGCAGCCTGTCAACTTCGGCTCGCTACAACTAAATATATCTGTACGGATGTAAAATATGTTTCTTTTACTGTTTTGACTGTTAGATGGAGTCAAGATCGAATAGAGCTTGAACACAAATGAATACTTTGAATAATAAAAGGTACTAACACAGGGTTTTCACTTCGAATTCGGATTTCTAAAATCAATTTCAACATTTTGCAAATCAAATTCGGACTTTTGCACATTTTTAAATTTCATCCTTTTTAAAATCGAATTAGGACGTTTACCTATTAAATTGCCATGGAAACGTCCGAACTTGACTTTTAAAACGGACTGAAAAGACTGATTTTGATGTGCAGAAGTGATTTGAAAGATGTTTAAATTGATCTGTAAAAGTCCGAATTACAAGTTAAAACACATCTGCAATGAATACAACATGACAACACGTATATATCGACAGTATGCTTTTGTTTTAAGTATTAATTTATTAATTTTTATAATTAATTAATTAATATATTAATTTATTCAAAACTAATTTAATTTTATTGTTTAAATGTAAAAAAATAGACAAACGGACCATGTCACGATATTATCATCATAAAACAAAAAACTAACATTTTTATACATATTCCAACAAAACCCATGCTATGAGATACTATTAAATGAATACGGCGGCGAAAGAGACCAAATCTTAAATTTAAAAGTAAAATAAAACTTATAACCCGACTGACACAGAAGGATGGCAACGGTTTTGGCGTGTCTGCATGTATCTATGTCCGTTCCATTGTGACCTCTTGTAGTCTAAACGGCTTGACCTATTTTGAACAGCGAGGTGTCATTCGATTCATATTCTTCCCCGGAGTCCGGAGGGAGGAGATACAGTCGGATTTATCGTGTTTTCTCTTTTAAATTAACTAATGCTTTTGTTTTAATTAGAAATTCATAGCCTCGATGACTATTACAATTAATCTATAAAATGTAGACCGCTGTTTTATGGACACACTTTTATTGTATACATATGTACCCAGTATTTATGTATCTAGCAAGACGCACGTAGCAGTGGTGGAGGCCAACACCAACATCCGTTGCACGAATGGACAGGCTCGACCGGTGAAATACCTCGACCTCACAGAAAACAGGCGTCAAGTAGAAGTATTCTGAGTTTCGCCTGATGGGTGAGGTGCGAGGGCCTAATTCTAGACCTTTTCCTCTCCCATCTTTTTTTTTGACGAGAAGAAGAGAATTTGACGGGTTAGGGGATGGTTAGAAAAAGGAGATATTCTTTTTTCTATTTATTCCTCTGTTCATTAAAGATAGGAAAGGAATCTTCAACAGCTTATTGCAGATGCCTATGAGTAGCGGTCACTTATCAGGCGAACCGCTTGCTCGTTTGTCACATTCTTCTATAAATAAAGATGTAACAAAAAATTTCGTCCTATTTTTGATGAATGAAGGAATTAATGAACTTCAAGATGCACAATCAATTTGAAAATTTGCATACTTATTATGGGAGACTGTAAAAGGCGTTTAATAGAAGACTCAAGAAGATGGTTGATATCTTCCTTCTGTATATTTTTCTACAGCTCACAAAGCAACAAAACGTATTGTTCATTATAATTTAAATCAATTGGTTTTCTTCTATTTCAATGTGTTCTAATTTGTAGTTAATAATTGCTTTATTAACCTTGAAAACTGCATTTTGCGTTAAAAACGCTTCTCACGTGTGATCTCTTTGTTCTGAAACATTTTTTCTCACTTCAAACATTCGTTTTAGCTAGATTTTATACCTATGCTGCAGTCAATAAAATACATCAATCGTTTTTAAAACATCTTTATATCTAACAAAATCTGACGTGACATAATTTCTTGACTATTATTTTTTATCGAAGAGGGAGGAAAACGGGGACGAGTTCATTTGATGTCACGTGATTACTGCGACCGTTAATATACGTAACAAGGAGAACTGATGCAGGTGTGACGTATAACTTTATGTAAAAGAATTGAAATATGAAGAAAGAAAATGATGAATTGGAAGGGGAATGAGACCCCAATTACCTCACTCTACGATGTCTTCATAACCAAAAACATGGGATATGAAAGAAAGCTTGCTGTATAAAAATTGTAATGAAATATATTTTTTTAATTCTGCCTGGTAGTAACTGTTACGTCCGATGAGTTTAGCTTAGCTCCCAGTGGTGGGTTTTGTTTGTACAGAGTCAAATAGATGATCTAGACCACCTTTATTTCTAATGCATCCTGTACTGGACGAACTACATTTATAGTTCAAATTTCAATTATAAACGCCGATGACTTAAGAAACTACCATCTGGAAAACATAAGATTATACTAATCTATAGGATTCGCAATTTGTCTGTTGTGAACCATATTCTAGCTTTTGTTGAGGAATATTATAAAAAACGGTATACAGCCATTTTGTTAAAAGACTACATTAAACAATCGCCGGTGACATCACGCCAAACCTGCGGCGTGCGAGAGCTTCTCAATTGTTGGCAGGTGTCCATTGGCCGGCCGCTAACGACGCGACGCCCGACAGCTTTTTCGTGCTTAAACTGTGCAAACGTTCACGACGACGCTGCGAGGCGACACCTTGCGGTCGACAACGGAAACTTACCGACATATTTTTTTGCTATTTATTTATCTTTGTCAATCAACATTACTCCACGAATATCTTGACATAACGATGATCTCAATATAAAATTATTTTTATCTACATTTTATAATTTATGTGCTCACTGAGAACGGTGTCACCGAAATATATGTCAGAAAATGACGTATACGAGCGTAGACTACAGGTGCACTAACCATAAACTGTTGAAAAAACTTTTTAGGGTCACCTAAGTTGCAATGTCTGACTCCGGCGCCTTCCGTAAGCAAATGTTAAATAAATATACACATCTCCCACAATTTCAATTTTAAAGCAATTTTTTTCCAAGTAAACATCCAAATGTCTTTCACAGAACGTTGATACGCTCTACTCAACATTAAATAACAGTTTAAGTTATTAAAAAAAATAAGTCCCTTTACGTTACTTATAAATAATTTCGAAATGTCTTTGCCACATATGGTTCCTCTAAATCAATAGATAATATTTATAAATATCTACATCTCTGGTTTTTTTGGCTTTATTTTTAATTCCAACAAATAGAATATTCTATGTGATAGTTTTTTTTAATAGTTAAAGTACATACATTTTCTTACACACTTTTAGGAATTAAACAAGTTATGCTTGGATGGTTCGGGCAAGTTGAAAGGGTGAATGTAGAGAGAGTAACGAGACCATTTTTTTGAATGAAGATGATATGAATTTACAGATGAAGCTAGAGAGGCATGTCATGATCACAACAAATGGAAATTCGTAATCTGTGCCTTTCCCTTTGGGTTACGGGCATAAGACCTTATTTATATATTTAGGAAACATGACTCCTTACATTTGTTTTTACTCCCTTAAGCAATATTTAAATATGATAACGGCTTAGACTTTAGAAGTAACACAAGCTCGAAAAAGACCTGAAACCATGAAGTATGTATATGGTTGCAGTTTTATGCAATTCACATAATGTGGAGGGACCAGCCCTAAACATTGACCGCCGCAAACATTTACCATCTCTCTTCATTTTAATCCTACCTTTAACCTGATAATACTTTCTTATTGCAAGACTAGTGACATATTCGCCACAAATTTTTAAATTATAGAATACTAGCCAACCCGGACTTCGTTCTGCCTTAAGATACTGGCACACGTACTCATAACAGAGCATATTTAAAACTAGCATGCTCTGCGGCTGTTCACATTTGCTAGCAATTAGTGTGCTAGTTTTAAGTAAGCTATTAAATAAGCATGCTCAAAGCAAATTATTCTAAACACATGCTATTTAAGCCTTAAGTATAGGCTCTTGGTCAAATTTGCAGCTTCTCAAGAAAATACAAGTCACAATGGTTCATTACAGATATAAGAGTCAGTTCTATCTATACAGAACTAAATAAAATAATTGTGTTGTTGTACACAACTGAATTGTTTAAAAACATTTTCTAAAAGAAAAAAGAAAAGGATGATATGGGTTATTAACTGGATAAATAGAAGAGAAATCTTAGGAGCATGTAATTGATTGTTAACAGTGATGCGAGATGGAAAAGTTCAAGCTAAATGCTAAAGCATTATCAGTACTTCACAGGATTCGAGTTGTCACTTGCATGCTTTCATGATAGCAATGAGTGTGTGTGTCAGTATTTTCACAATTAATTTACGATGGGTTACCTTATTAGCTGTATTAGTTTTGTATTAATTGCTGGTTAGGTTGCACTCGGGTTGATTCCCTTCATCTAAGCACCTTCAGATATATATAGATAATCAGGATGTATAATTATATATTATTTGTAGTTCAACCCATCCAGCAATTCAATACATATTACAAATAAGTATAGCCTGTGGTGGAACCAGAATTGTCATTTGGCATGGAACCTGGATGGGGATAGCCCCTTAACTACTCATAGGTATCTACAACAAGCTAATGATTTGCAGACATGTTCCCTACCTTTAATGAATAGAGGAAGGGATAAACAGAAAAACACTGTTTTAAGTGATAGAGCCCACAGCAGCAACAACAGTTGCATGAATGGGCCGGCTCGGCCGGTGTAATACTACAACATTCAAAAGACAGGCGTGATGTAAAAGTATTCTGCGTCTCGTCTGCTGAATGAGGTGCCCGAGGCCAAATTACAGTCCTCATATCTTACCCATCCTATTCGAAATGATCAAAAGATCTTTGCCCTCCTTTGTCCAAAAAAAAAAGAAAGAAACTCATTTGCTTGTTACCATAGGTAATAATAAAAATGTGTTTCAATGAACTAATCTACCCACTCACCTGTTGCAATGCCCATATCGGTGACCTTCAGCTGGCCCTGTTTGATCATCGCTTCATAGTTAGGCTTGATGCCAGTCAACTCTGTATTGTAGAGGCCGAACATGGGCCCCTGAGCCTGGTCCTCTTCATATGTAAACAGAATTATTTTTTCTATTATTAAACTACTTTTATACTTAAAAGTGTATGGAATATTGAATTAGGAACTAAATTACGACCAATAATCGATGGCATATCTATAAATATTTAATGATTGGCATATTGTATCCAGTATCACAGTAGTCTATGTAGTAGTCTATCGTATCATTTGTATTGTATTGTGTTGTATTGTGTATCGTGTAATATCGGAATGTAAGTGTATAACAACATTTGTAGAGTCATGCGAGGGAAAAAGGAGAGTGACGAGGGAGTGTACTGGTGCGTCGCACGTAACTCTGTCGGGGAAGCGGTCAGCAAGAACGCCACTCTAACTATAGCCGGTAACATTCTTGTATATAATGTGACGTATATTTCTACTACTAGTGGACATTCCATTCTTTATTAAATATATCGATGGAAATGCATAATTCATCGTTCTGTATTACGTACCGACGTAAATTTTCTCTCTTTGGTGTTTTTACTTAAATTAAAAGCAAAATAATAATTGCAATTACAAAAATTTTTCAAAGGTTAAAACTGATTAAATTGTTTAATTTGCTCGGTCCATGGTTTTTCACGATAACAGTAGGAATTGACTGAGATAAAGCTAAAAAATCTATTAATGCTATGATAAGTATTTTACATTTCAAAAGCATAAACAGCAAAACCCAGTCAAAGTGCACACAACATATTGACAAACAGATATGTAAAAAATGCCATGAAAGTAATGTATTCACATAAAATATGAATACTGACATGAATGCAGACATATTGTACTTGGAATATTCGATTTCATCACTCTGCTGACCTTTTACTTTATCAGTCTTATCGGCATTCAAATTGGATACTTATTTAAGCTTATTATATCTTCATCATAGACCTTTAAAAAGTGGTGATAATTTTAAAGTAAATACAAATGTTTTTATTATTGATGTACTTAAACCATAATGTTTTTCGATAATCTTATACTTTAATGAAGTATGTTTTATAAATAAACGTATTAGCTTTTACGATATATTGACAACACATAACGTGTAAATAAAATTAACAATATGTTATGTTTTTAGTCCTTCGAGACGAATTTAGAATTGAACCTCGGGATGTGAAAGTAGCTAGCGGAGAGCCGGCTACCTTAGAATGTTCTGCGCCCAGAGGTAATCCAGAACCCTCAGTGCATTGGACCAAAGATGGACAAACATTAGATGCAGAAGTTAACGGACGGTATGGTCAAAACAACATTCTTAAAGTATCCTGTTACTAAAGACAAGGGATGAAAGTGTGACAAGGCAAATTAATGTACCAAACTGAGTTGCAGTATTGTTAGGGGACATAGTCAACCACATTATTGACAAACTCTACTCATACTGGCGATTTTAAGAGTACCCGTACCAGACGAGAATGTATGCGTAGATGCATATACTCAGATGTAGAAAGAGCAAGAGAGGTGTGTCAGGATCTTACCAAATAAAAATATCTGGTACTCCTATCTTTTTGGGTGACATACTCCTAGTTTTATTCTTAATATTTTTATTAAAACAAAGAAACAAAAAACAGATTAAAAAGCATATTATTCCCTTATAGAACCACAATAGTAGATGGAGGAAATTTGAACGTATTGGAAAGTCTGCCCTCGGATAGCGGTGTGTACCGGTGTGTGGCATCTAACGTTGCAGGGGAAAGACAATCGCGCCCCGCAACCCTGCTCGTGTTGCGGCGACCACATTTTATCGTGAAACCTAATAACGTAACGGCATTGATTGGACAGAATGTCGAGTTTCATTGTCAAGTAAGTTGATTGATCAATAATTTCACACTATGTACTCGTATATAATGTGACATTGTGATCTATTGATTCTAACATGCCATTAATTATTGCATTAATTAATGAAATACTTAGAGATATTTTTTATGGAGTATCTACAAGTATTACATGCTGTTTCGTTCACAAATCACAGCCTCCATTTCTGCTGACACAATCGTGCCACAATGGTTTCACAATATTCTTACAAGTGTGGATTTGGCGTTTTACTAATCTATAGTGACATAATGATTTGTCAGTGGAGCGCCATTATAAATCCATTACATAACAATGTTAAGAGTCTAGTTATATAATTGATACCTATATGCTGCTACTAACTTTATTTTTATTTCTTTAACTAAAATGGTTATAGAAAAGGTGGACTTAATTAAAGATTAAACCCTCTCTACCAAACAATTCAAATTCTAGTTGAACAGTAATTGGTGACCAAATCACAGCCTTACCTTGTCACCTTATGTCTTTTATACGTTAGTCATTCTAATGATTCTAGACTGGATTTGACTATCGTCATTTGTTATAGGTCTCGCCAGATTCGGATGTCTCGGTCACGTGGTCTCGTGACAAAGGCGGCTTATCTCCGTACGCCATAATTCGTCGCGGTTCGTTACGAATCGACAGGGTTGTAACTTCGGACGCCGGCATATATACATGCCGTGCGGAGAGTCAAGCTGGAACAAGCAGTGCTAGCGCCATCCTTACCGTCAACTGTAAGTTTATGGTCTTGTTTATAATGATTGTGTTTCTTAAATTTACTTTAGTCATAGTCAACACAATATAATTGGTCGATTTCAACGAAGCAGTAACTTACAATAATCAAGACAGTGATCAGCGTATTAGAATGTTGAATCGATATCTCGGGATAATCGATTATTCTTACAATTTATTGATTCACATCTCTGTTACACTGACAGCTGCCAAAACGGGTATGTTATACTGTGATGACCTTAGAAAATTTATTTTAGCGTTGCCACACTTCACACGAGTGCCTTCCGATCAGACTGCATGGGAAGGAGAATCAGTGTCGTTTCCTTGCGAAGCGGAAGGTACGCCTAGACCTGTGGTTTTCTGGACAATGGAAGGATCTCAGGTATTTCTGTAATTACTAGATTATAATTAATATTATATATGATATAGTGTATTTATTTATTATGTTTTTGTCGGTCGTAAGACCTGTCGTATTGTATAGATCTGAGTATTGGTTCTACCAAAGGTTCATATGAAAGGAGATTGCATGTGGCCGAGATGCGAAAATTAAAAATGAGTATATTAGAGGAAGTCTGAAAGTTGCGCCAGTATTCGAAATCGAGGTGCGAGGAGGAGATGAGGTTAGCGTGGTATGGGCATGTTATGCGGAGGGATGAAGGGCATATAACGAGGAGAGTAATGAGAATGAACAATAGTTATAAAAAAGTATTAATGGATCGTGAAAAAATGATAGGTGTAAGAAGGGCGTGAATTCAAATATAACGACTGATGGAAGGATATGGAAGATAAGTACATATTGTGCCGCTGACATATAGGTGGGGAAGGGGCAGGGAAATGATGATGGTGTATTTATTTCAAAATCTTTTGCAGGAATTGATATTTCCGAATTCAATGCATGGCAGTGGGTCCCTGTACTTAGAGCGAGTATTTGCACAACACGCTGGCAGGTTAACTTGTGTAGCTGTCAGTTCAGCGGGCAGTGCGTTGCATACAGTAACACTACAAGTAGGTATTGTTTATTCATACCTATGGTTGCACTCTAAAGTTGTCACAATATAATAAGCCCAATTTGATAGCCAGTCAATCATAATTAGGGATCTGCATCATCAAGCAATTGACTTAAAGGTTACAAGGAGTCGATTAAAACTTTGGGGAATTATTTCGAATTAAATACGATTTCGAATGGCCCGCTCGACCGGTGAAACACCACAACCACACAGAAGACAGGCGTGAAGTGGAAGCAATTCCGCGTTTCG
>DWTW01001111.1:0-13482 GCA_018246275.1 Papilio slateri | reverse complement strand
AGGCACTGTAGTCCGGATCAGGCAGTGGTCCGACGAGCCCAAGGGGGCTTCGACGGAGATTATCCGGATGTGAGGTCTGTTCTCGTCGCCTCAGCCTTCGATGATTAGCTTAAACATAAGTTTTGACACCAATAACTGCAGTGTTTTTGATTTTTAATAAAACAGTATTTCATCCTTTTCACCCTCTTTGAGTTGAATTTCCAAAATCCTATCTTTTTTATTTGAAAGAAAGCCGTATGCCAAACTTCAGGTTTCTAAGTAAGTGGTAAGCCATAGAGTTTTGACTGTATCTTCATCGTTTATAAATATAAGTCAAGTTATTGGTCCAAGTGTAGCAAAAAGTTAAACACTGACTGGATAGTTTATGAAGTGGTTAATCTACGTACCAGCTTTAGGCCGTGTTCAAACCAAATGTATTCACGTCAGCCGCCTACTGTGAGCGAGCGTAACATAGTTTATGTTTCTTCAATTCATATTCTACTTTTATTCACACCGAACCGACGCTACGCCATTACGCAAGGCGTAGTCGCTGACCAAAAATGCAGTGTGATTTCACGTTTACACGGGGGCTCACATTCGGCGGCTGATAATACGTTTGGTGTTACATCCACATGTTACATCACCATCCTAAGCAATATTTAAAGATGATAAAACATAACATAGTAAAGAACTGATTAAACATCGCAGAACAAAACGTCCTTTACGAATTTGCATCGCATTCAACGGAAATACCGCCATTGTCTACCGCGTGTGCATTTGAATATTACTCATCGCGTTTTGTTCCTTGTAGTAGCATATGTATCTTAAATGTTGAAAAATATATTAAACACTAAGTTTTGCTCCCGACTTCACCTATTTAATTCATAGTCTAATATTAATTCACTAATTGTTACAGGAAATTATTTAGAACTAGCATTTGTCCGCGACTAGGCTCGTAGTTATATCCCTCGGGAGAATTTCTTTTCGGGATAAAAGATATCCTTTTCTGTACGCCTGACAATGTGTGTACGAATAAAAAAAAACTGAAAACCTGAAAGCGTAACAAACTAACAATATAAATGATATTAATATTAGTAAGGATAGTAGAACGTGGTATACGTGTGTGACCAGAGCAAGTGAGTCACGCTATGTTACATGACCATCCGCAACTATTCACTAGAGAGGGGGGGAGGAGAGTGTGATAGAGGGAGAGGGAGATGGAGCGATAGCGAGGGAGGGGGAGAGAGAGAGGGTTACGGATACGTATGGCGGAAGTGGATAAGGAAAAGAAGATTAGAAAGACTTGGTAAGAAGATGGAATCAGCAGCACCTCACGCATCGGACGAAACAAAGAAGTATATATATCTCAATGCCTGATATTGTATATTCAATATGCGTCTATAAAATATACTTATTGAAATTTTTTAAATGCAATTAATCCATTACATTTTAGTTAAATTGTGTCCCTGTATTGTTATTGTGCCGGTTTTTAGTCTTATCTTACACATTATCGGGTAATCATGTTTGTAATCCGAATTTTACATGTCACACTAGTGGACCCAGCAGACGTTGTCTGCATGAACGTTGTCTTGCTTGCGGGTTCAGCTTACGTCATAATATTTAAAATAATCTTCTGGAACCCGATGACAGTGCCATGCTGGAATCTGCTTTAGCTGGAATTAATTTGTGAATCTAAACCATCCTCGAAACCACTTGAACACATACACAGAAATTCATTGAAATCGGTTCAACCGTTTAGGAGTTCACTGTCAACGTGTGTTGATTCTTTCTTCTGTACGTGTGTACAGAAGAATTATATATATAAAGATGAGAAGACTTACGGATACGTTGCTAGGAAAAAGAGGTGTTAAGGAAAAGAAAGGAGTAAGGTATGGGGAAGTGAAGGGATATGCACCTCTCTATTGAGACTTGTGCACAAATAGAACTTCACGACGATATTTTGTGAGGTCGGGGTACATCCCGGCGATCGGGCCCGTTCTGGCAACAGCTGCTTCTAGTTGCTAGCCATCACTGTCCTAGTCGCAGTTTTAGGAGTTTCCTTGGTCCACGTACAATTCATTCAGAAAGTAAATGCAGTATAAATTTAAGAATTTTTGCCTTTTCACTTTAGTCTTGTCAACATTTAGCCAGGTGTTTGTTTTATTCTTCTTATTACTCTTAAAGTATTACATTTCAAAAGTAATAAATGTTAGCTTTGCCGATGGCATGTGAAGTACAGAAGAAAGGAAGAAATCGAAAATAACAAATGTAGAAAATAAGTGAGAAGTTGAATTTCGCAGTTTTAACGGTGCTTGGCTGTTACGATCAAAAAAGTATAAAAAACACTTGAAAAACTTTTACGTTACGAGCTTAGAAAGTTGGTGTCGCGATTTACGAGCAGATGGATAATTAATTCGATTTTTGAACTTTAGACGAGATTAATTTAATAGTTTGAAGTGTAGACATTCGCTTAACTTTGTTCTAATTTATTCTGTAAGTAGTGAGACTTTGTCGATCCTTGTATGATTTTTGTCATTTAATATAATCCTCAATATTTTTTTTCATAGTAGAAGAAGGGAAATTAGCAAGCGGGTCATTTAATCTTATCTGACAATCTCTACCCATTAACATCCGCAACCATTACAAGTGTTGCGTTCCCAGTCTTTCTGTAGGATCGTAGTGAGGAGTGAGGTAGGAAAAGCAGAAGAGTATGAAACAGGAAGAGGCATGTTGAGTGAGGTGCCACAGTCCTCACTTAATGGGCGAATACATTTCAGCCAATAGTCGCATACTGCTGGACATGCTGCCCCGCACTGATTGCGACAAAGATTGGTCCCCTGCCGCCCCCATCCAGTGTGCCACTTCCACAACCTTGACCAGATCATCGCACTATGTGGGAGGACTACCTTGGCATTGTTGATCTGTACGTGGCTGCCATTGTAGCACCTTTTGAGCCCATCGGCCATCCGTTAGCGAGCAATGTGTCCAGACTACTGTCACTTAAATTTTGCAACTATTCGGGCAATATCGGTTGCTTTGGTTCTACTGCAGGTCCTAACATTTCTGATACGATCTCGCAGAGACTCCGAGCATTATCCTCCCCATTGCCCTTTGAGCGACCTTGAGCCGTCGAAAGGTGATCTTAGTGAGGAGCTCTCAAAACCGTAAGTGGGCATAAGAGAAGCATAATTACTCCTACTTCAAGACTGTATTCTGGTTGAGTGTGCATGTTTCTTCCCTGGTTGTACACTTCCATACATGCAACAACTACTTTGGTTGGTATTTCCAGTGTTTGGTCGCAGTTTAAGGAAGCACCAGGGTCTTTTAGATAATAAATCGGCACATAGTTTCTTACCATTAAGAATTTCACCTGTACCCAGAACCCGGAATGTGTACCCAGAACTGGTGAAATTTAAGTGATGCCAAGCCGAGAAAACAAACTCCTGTGTTTTGTTTTCTGATCTAGTCAGTTTCTCGAGATTGTGCGATAGGCTAACCCCTGTGATATCTGGGACCTTATAAGCACGAAGTAAATTGCCTAACAATTCTATTTCTGTCTAACGATGCAGTTTTTAAATTAAAGATAAAAATAAAATTACACCCAATCTAATAAGTAATTAGATAGCAGTAAGATACGACGACCAGTCTGGCGTATAGCCCAGTAATTTTGCTATTCTACGATAATAATTCTTATCCTTTCAAACCTTGATTGTATACTACTGCTTGGCGCAATAGTGGTGGTAGTTATCCACAACTATTTACTGTTGCTATTGCTGTAGCGGAGACGTATCACCGTCCTGTCTCAATAAATAATAACATAGGATAACTTAGAAAACGTTGGAGTAAAAATGAAGTGGAATCAAACCCTTATATTACGTCAGTTTCCAACCATATTTTTGTCAAAAAACTTTTTTCGTCACATACATTACTTTAAGAGAAGTAAAATGAAATTGTTTTTGACACTTTTATCGTAAGGAGCCTGAACGTACAAGAATTTCATAAAAATATCTAACCTTCCAAGTGGAGAACTTTGAGCAAAATTTAATTCGGAAACTTACGAGACTGGCGACAAAGAACGGGGAACTTGATTCCCTTAAAATCTTTGCGAGTTTCGTCAAAAGTTTTGTGTGTGAACTAGAAGTGACTTATTGCTTTTAAAAGATATTAATATTTATACTTATATAGTGACACTTCTGAAATGACGATTCAATAATGGTAGTAGGATTGACTAGGTAATTTCCAGAACCCGTTACTTTCTCACTTTTGATTATTTTTATTTTAAAATTGATTACGAGTTGTCTATTTCGTTCTTTAAGTTCTCATTAATATCAATACACTAAGTATCTGTCAATATAACTATAATGCAAATATAAGAAATTAGTGATGACACGCCTTACTATCCTCAAATTTTGCCCATTTACTGACTGATTAAATTTCATACAAGAAATTTGAGTAAGATATTACCTTCATTGGAGATTTAATGGTTCCTCATAAAAGAACATTCCTATTTCACCATCTATAAGTTTTATTCCTGCAACAAACAGTAGTGCTTGTCCGAGATCAAATCTATGTCTATAATAAAATACATCAAAGTCTGTCGTCTATATTACACCACTTTTTATTATTATTAGATTATTTAATTTTATCCATAGATTTTCAAGCTTTAGAAATATATCCTTTATAGCCACTTGTAGCTTTACTTAACTTTATAGCCACACAAAAAATCATAAAGACTGTTTGTTCTGTAAGCAGATTTCACGAACCAAATATAAAGCGCTTCCTATTTTTCGAGAGCCCCGACTGCTTTGAAGTCTAATGTATGTAAAATTATACACGTCCCTCGTAATCTCAACATTTGATTTCTGTTATGTTGGAAATAGAAAAAATACTATAAAATGTATTAGAGTGCAAAACAGCAAAGCCTTTTAAGATATATTGAAGATATATATAATATTGAACTTCAACTGAAGTGAATATACACATTTATTATGTGTTAATATAAAAAAGGAGAACGAAAAGTACAAGAGAAAATTATGGAGTATTACTACTAATCGTAGTAAGCATTAGTAGTATAATATCTATGGTTAGGAAGAATTTAATGGAGTACAATTTGTAGTAGTGATTAGTGGTGAAAATAGTAGGGACAAGGTTATGCTCAGTGACATTAGAATGTGATGGCCACTTCCGATAAAGTTTTCGAAGTTGAAATTATTTTTCAGCTGCACACCTGATAAGTATGAAAAGTGATGAAAACAATGTTGAAAATCCAATTGATGAAATTTTATAAAATTGATATCAACCATATATCTTTATATATATAATTCTTCTGTACGTGTGTTGACAGTGAACTCCTCCTAAACGGTTGAACCGATTTGAATGAATTTTTGTGTATGTGTTCAAGTAGATTCGAGGATGGCTTAGATTCACAAATAAACCCAGCAGATGGCGCTGCCATCGGGTTTCCCAATATTATTTTAAATCTTATGACGTAAGCTGAACCCGCAAGCAAGACAACGTTCATGCAGGACAACGTCTGCTGGGTCCACTAGTTTATTTAAATATTGTAGTCTTTGATCAGGTTTAATGTGTATTTATATAGATAGGTATATCATGTGAACATGTCTTCCTCGTCACCTATTCTAGTCGTCTCGGCATTCATCTTTAGACTAGGATACAGCTCTGTGGTTATTTACCGTTTATTTATAGTCCCCCGATAGTTTGTCTTATCTTCGTTTGGAGAATTCAAGTATGAGTGAAATAGTGCGTGAAACTTTATACCCATTTTCATTCAATTCTTGATGTAAATTTGAACTACAAAAATAGTGTTGAAAAGTTCGTTGTTTTATTTTTAAAGATATGTTAATATTTCAATTGATTTAATGACTTTAAAATTTTAGGTTTATTTGCTTTCAATTTAATGTTAGATACACAGATATTTATATAAAAATAATTTACTTGACATAATATTAATACAGATTGTAACAATGTGAAAGTCGATAAAAAAGTATATTTTTATCGACTACTTATGTAACCTACTAATTAAATAACGTACTAAATGTCTTTTTCCCAAAACAAACCGATATCTCCAGGATGTTTTTGAAGGGTAGGGGGAAGGGAAGGGGTTGATCGGAGGTTTTTGAAGAAAGGTACTTGATAAATATATTCATTAAGTAAACTAAACTTTTTTATATTATATTTTTAGAATTCACAGTCAAAACAATCGAAAACAATGAATGATCTAAAGCAATGTAGATTAATCAAACCAAGAGGTATTTAAAATCGTTTTTATAAAATTTTAAGACTTACAGAATCAAAATTCACTTAACACCTGGCAATATTCCCACTGTTACACAAGTTCTGGTACTACCTACTCAACCTTTGAACGCAATCTAATTGACACTTGGCTTAAAATTTAATGTGCATTAGCAAACCTATTTTCTCTCTTACCCGTAGTTGTAAGAAAGTGATTTCCACTGTATAAACATTCGCAACAGCAAAATGCGAATGCTTTGCCATCCCTTATATTTGAAAGAGGAGGGAAATCAAAAAGATAGAGTTTACATCAATTACCAGGCGAGAAGCAGAAGATCTCTTCTTCGCGCCGGTTTTTTTCTATCCATTTGTGCAGCACCCGTCATGCTATCACCAGTTAAGAGCAATTCATTTTTTTTCATTATAGTAAAAACTATTTTATGTATAATTATGTTGCCTACCATATTCAAATAAAAAATTGTTTTCCAACATTCTAAAACAGCTACACAAATTCGTAAGTAAAAAATACATTTCACAGCCAGGGGCGAGCACACCTCCAGGCTCCAACCCTTCCCGTAATTACCGACTTAAATGCAAATCAGTTTTCGTAAGTCCAAAAAAAAGTATTCGACGAATTACCAAAACATACAATTTGTTACCTTTCATCAAAGTGAAGTAGAATAAAAAACAGAGAGAGAGTTGCGAAGTTCGCGTTTGTTATCTCAAAGTTAGATGATTAAGATTTTTTCAGCGCTCGCGGGCTCGCCTCGTAAAAAATATACTCGAAGCCCCTTCTAATTGCTTGAATAATTAGTAGTTCACTTTAACAATCGCCCCTACTACGTTTACTGTCGTTATGATCTCTTCAATAGCATTTTATTTTAATTTTCACGGCCTTTTAAACTTTTTTTAGTTTAGACTTTTTTAAATTCAAATACTACTGTATTTGAATTTAAAAAAGTCTATATCAATTATTAGGCCAACTAATAGAACATTATATTCAACATTTTGAGCCGTATTTGGAAATTAACAAATGTTCATTGCACGTTATCATCAGGTCCCAACCAGTAAGGTTCGTCCACACGGGACCGAATCTGATTCGACATCTATCGAAAAATCGACGCATCCATTAAAGGACCTAATAAGGATAGGATGGTAATGGGAAGAGGATTGAACGGGGAGGGTATGAATAGGAGAAGGAAATATCCTTTTTCCTGTCTATCCCTTCTGTCCATTAAAGGTAGGCAATGCATCTGCGACTCATTTGCTTGTTGCGGATGCCTATAGGTAGCGGTCATTTAACATCAGGTGACCCCCTGGCTCGTTTGCCACCTAATTCCATAAAAAAGGACCTCTTCTTAGATGATTTTAAATCTCAAATTTAAGAGAAGAGGTACATTTTTATTTTTCGTCATTAGCCGGCACGAAAACATTTAAATTGGGGGGTTAATCATGGACGACATTAAAACTGGCGACAGAAATAATATATAGGGTATGAGCAAAAGAAAATTCGACATGTAAGATATATCAAAATTCTGTATATGAAGATATCGCCCTAATCATCTTTAATTTAGTTATTTAGGCGGAATATTACAATTAGTTCGCCTCACGGAACCTATTGAAGCAAAAGCGAATGGCAATGAGATGCAGTGGACATCGGAGTTTCCTCGAGCGTGACTAATTACAATTAAATATTGTGCTTCAAGGATTAGTAAGGTGAAGTGACAGGACTCAATCCTGTCAAATTAAATTCAGTGTAAAGATATTATACCATTAAGTGTGTTGGAAAATTGAAAAAATTTTAGCTATTAAGCTATATTATATTTATTTAGCTATTAAATTTAATACTAGCTAATATAAGCTTTTTTTGAAAAATCTGGACAAAATCATAGGGTCTAATTATCTTCCATAAGTTTATGTTAGATAAAATAGATGATGTAGATCCATATATCGCTGGTTCAGATCCGGCTCGAGGGACCAAAACTTTAACTGGATTGTATTCGATGCAATATAGGCTGTTATATATGGATGGGTTGTATTCATAGAAATAAATTACAAGGATATTATGGTAAGGGTAAACAAAATTAGCGCAAGAAATCGAAGATGTGAATGCAAACGGCACGGATCATAAATGACGACTGAAATCGCCCCACGCGCGTCTATCCCGCAGGTGGTACAGTAAATACTGATCAGTACTTAATTTAATTTATGATATTGTATATATAGATTTAAAATTAAATATAAAAAAAAAACTTTAAAAAGGTGAAATATATTCTGATATTAGACTATAAATGATCAAGGTCATCGTTTCCAAAAGTGAAGAAACAAGCATATACACATGTATACACTTTCCTATATACTTAAGTTACATACACTCTCAGTAGCGTGTAAACTTTGGACTTCATCGAACAATTTCAAAGTAATACCGGCGATGCAAATGAATTGATGGAACAGATTTAAGTTATCGAGGTCGACAGCTTCAAACTTATCGCACCAAGTTCATAAGAAGATTTGCGAGGCACGGACAAGAGCAAGCTTGAATGCAGCGCCTGAGTGGCGGCCACCCGACGGGGGCTGGATTGCGGATGCGGATATACAGGGCTTTACAATGTAGCCGACTATTATTCACGGTATCTTAAATAAGTCAGCTTTGATAGTTTTCATACTACTAACTTCGGGTTGAAATTCGTCGACCACAGAAAATGTTTCGAATAGTCTTAAGCGGGACTTTTGTATTAAAGTGTCTATATCCTCAGAGAGTCTGTTCCACATTCTGGATGTTGCATTCATATTTCTCTGTCGTCGTGTACTATATTATAAAGTGGACTTAACTATGTATAACCTTTTACAAATGGGTCTATGAGGAACTATGCCACGTTTTGTGATTGGCGATTTTGCGTATGATTTTCTAAATATTTTTTCCTAAAAACAATTCGTTTGTACATCGCTCACACAAATATAATCGAATGAACAGTTATTTACCGTTGGTAACTTAAAGTACATATTAGACTCGCTTGTATGTAGACAATTTAAACATCCTTAAAAATATATCTAAATAATAAAAAAAAAACATATACAAAAATAATTGACTTATGCAAGCGAGCTTACCGATCTTAGCTAAGTTAATTCGTGTTCAAATCGATGTGGCGCGTATCTTATGCAGGATCCTTATAAAATTACAAGCGCGCAACACTTCGACTTCGTCTGGTGTGTTTCAATCTAAAATCTCGTCGCCTCGCCTATTATTTTCGTGTTTGCATCTCACAGGGGCGTCGTCTCTTAGTGCCAGTATATTGTTCAATTACAAACTCATCCGAGTCTGGAAGAAGATGAAAGTGGTAGGTATATGGGAGGTGGATGGATTGTTCGATTCTGCTCAGCGCCGTCTCTTTCCTGCTTGTTCCGCCAAAGGCTGGCTTTGCTTGTTTGAGCGTCGAAGCTAATTTGCTAAACTGGTGTCAAAGGTTTATTGCAGATGTGTACATTTATACTGTACGTATATACATAAAGTTGTATTAAATGCATTTAATATATAAAATAGCGTACTTATTATATTAACAAAAAGTTAAACGTCTACTTTAATATTACGGTGATTAACATTGTTTAGGATACCTAATAAACCTAACCTTATCGGGAATAAAAAGTTAGCAATCGCTGACTTACCGACTTATTAAATTCTAATTATAATTGGTGTTGCCAGCCGGTATGTTTTTTTCGATTTTTCATTTTAACAAGCAAATTTCATAATTAACTACAAAATACAATAATAGTCGCTTAAAATAATTTATCTATTCCTATTATTGTCCTTATGCAACAAAAATAATTTTTATATCACTATTACAAGCGCTATATTCATCCACTTAATAATTTTACAAAATATATAATAAAGGCAATTACGCTTTAAGGCAGTTGAATGTAAACAAGGTGACACAAGTTTCAAAGTAAACAATCGACGAGATTATTTCCATACTGGCCGCACGTTTGTGACCGCATCATAATACTTTCTTTGTAAAGACATGTGCCCAATAGTGACACGTATCAAATACTGTTCATATTTCGTTCATGTACCGCACCGCCGCGGTGGATCATTAAAAACGATTAAAATACAGGGGCTCGTACGATACCGAATCACTTGTCTAAGTGCCTGTAAACGTTGCAATTAATTCAGCAATGTGTAGCGAAGCAATCGATACGAACGCCGCAACAAGTAGCAATGTAAACACACGTCGAACGAGTTGTAGTTGCGCCGTTTATTGTTGCGAGATTAAATTGTTTCGCATATATACGAGGACAACTTATAAAAGGAGGAAGAAAAGAAGAAACCGGAGGAATAATTTGTTTAGTTGTACTCTCTTATATTATTTTGTAATACCATTTAACTAGTAAATCTAGAAAATAGTATTAATTTTCACGTCTTTTGACTCTCTCTGGTCGACCGGGAAATACAGGGACAGCAATTAGTTACGACGTTACGACATCTCTATGGATAATTAAATCTCATAGAAAATATATAATTTAAAAAAAATGCCACAAAAATGCTACAAAAAGTTGTGAGATCTCGTGTAAAACCAAGTCAGTTATTTAAGGTAGTGTCTGCATCTATCCAACAATTTTGTTATAAATTGTTATCTAATCATTAACCTATCAACATTTATATAACTCTTTGAATATTAGTCTTCTTTATATATATTATAGTTATAGAATAACCAAATCAGACAGTCTTGACCGTCCACATCGGATAGTCGGTCTATTTTATGACAGACTTATTTACGCTGCGTCATCAAGTATGTCGTATTAGTTGCGGACCGTACTTGAAACTTATTCAGAGCTTATTTCGAGCCGATATATAACGTCCAATACAATATTGGCTTTTAAAACGTACCTGTAACTAACGTTCAGTTAGAATTTATAAGTCAATTATAACACTTGATAAAACACAAGTTGGAATAAAGTTGCTACACGGCCGAGTGCCCTTAATTATCTCTATAGCCCGTCCAAAACTCAATTAACCGTTAGCAAAACAAGTAATCGATTCGCAATTTAAAACGAGGCGGAGGCTAATTGAAAAATCTAACTAAATTCTTCCTTACTTTCGGGCGTGCTTAAGTCAATTCATCTTATTTAATCAAGCGGGAACACTCGGAGAGGAATAGGCAGAAATTTTACAAGTATCCTAATAAAACTTACAAGGAGTTGAAGAGGCATCGAAGTTTGGCGAAATATTCAACAAATTCGATAGCTACGTACACAGCGACCGCCGGGAGGGAGCAGGCCGCGGAGCGGAGCGCTCCGGTGGGGTTTTGAAACGGATAGGGTTTAGACGATAATCGGTTATAATTGTCAATGAATCAGGTTGTTTTATTTGTTGTTGTTTTTTGTCCAAAAATACTTAATTAGGCCAATATGAGTTAACAGAATTAAAGTTAACATACTATGTAGGTGCTTCGTTCTATGGAGTAATGTATTTTTTCAAAATCTCCTGTTATTAAAAACCCTGAATAACTGGTCTACAGAGCATTGTTCAGTTCTCGTCTGCGGAGTGAAAAACGACGGCGAGAATCGCGCACGAGGGCTCCGTAAACACAGCGCCCGCGAAAACGAATCGAGAGAAAAGTTTTTTTTTACCCTTTTCATTGATTGAGCTAGTAAATGTTCTGTTACATCACTTCACATGATATTTTAATCAAGGACCTAATAATAAGATTTAAATTTAATTTGATCTCACTGTATCTCAATAAGATGTTGAATAATTTGTTGTAATGATATTTGCTTTGTAATAATTTAAAAATTATTCACTATCGGTACATAGTACCTTCGAAATATGCTTTCGAGATTTTCATAATGCATAATAGAGCAATATTCACATACACCCTACGTTAATATTTCTGCGGGGTGTCGTGGTAATTATGTCTAAAGAGCAGTAAAAGACAATTAGCGGGACACACCATGGCATGGGTAATAGCACATATTGGACTCAAATATACACTCACATGTCGTCTTCTATGGACGTGTTATATTTGCATGTGGGAAAGTGGTAGATTAGTTGATGATCTTGATATTAAATATTGTCAAAGAAGTTAAAATCGCAATCGACTCAGCTGATGTTAAGTCATCATCGCCACCCGTCGTTATTCTTAATTAGAAAAGATAAACATATGTCATAACAACTCCGCGTATAATACGACACGTGGGCATCCGTATTACGATGATACTCGGAGAGGCAGCGTCTCACCTTATGACAAGTTTGCGCGCAACATTGTGGACAATCAGGAGATTTTGATTTCGATAAGTTGCAATATTCCATTTATTAATCTGTTTTCAAATCGTAGAAAATAAATACCTGTGCATTTAGGTGGCTACGGCTCGAGAGCGGGGCCAAGGCGCAATCGCCCGAACATAATCCGCTCTAATTACTGAAAGACTGTACTCTTGCAGAAGTTTGCTAATAAAGTAGATGCTAAACTTGCCTACGGGCCTTCTAAGGAAGTGGATACACTGGTCTAGTCTTATATCTATTGTTTCTTCCTTGATTATTTTTATCTGAAACTAAGTCAAGGATAAAATAATTGTACGGAAGATTTCCAATATTTTTGACACGTAATTCACACGAGAGAATGGCAAGGAAGCCAACCATTAATTCTACAGTTGCCCATTGTATTACAGTGTATTTGAATAACATAAAATTTTGCTTTCTAACCAATATGTTTTTTTATAAATTGACCAAACAATGTACAACCACGTATTTGTATTGTAATTAAATTCATTGCTCGATCTGTTTCATTGTTCATAACTCATTTCATGACGAGGTTTTGGAAATTTAGAGGATAGTTAAATGCAGCAAGAGAAAATTGTCTCTTTTGCGTTATTTTTGCGTTATATTGATAACGCAAAAGTGGCATATGGGTAGAAAAGCTTAAAATATTAAGGTCTAGAATATTGTCATATTGTCATTGAGAACGTAGGCTTACGTCTACATTTATATTTGATTTGAAAGATTTGACTTTTTGTTTGTTCCAGATAAAATCAAAAACTACTAAATCGATTTAAAAAAAATTATAGAAAGCTCTTTTACAGATAGATATCTTTTATATCAGAGAGTAAAGTCGGCTAAGTTTTTTTTATTTGCCTATCTATCTACCCGAGAAAAGCTGTGGCGGGTTGCTAGTGTTTAAATAAAAATATGTTTACAAGAAAAATAAATTTAATACCAAAAAAGTTCCATCGAAGTACAGTGAGATCACGACCTTAGAA
>DWTW01001110.1:0-13483 GCA_018246275.1 Papilio slateri | reverse complement strand
CTTTAGGCGGTTTCCCTCGCTTTGTTATTGTTTAATTCGACCACGTTAAGACAAATTTTGCTCCTTTGTGCCTTTTGAATATTTACTTTTCTTAATTATATTCACCTTAGTTTGTTTTGGTTTCAATTTGGTTTTTGTTAATAACTAAGTAATATAAGTTCTAAATTACAACAAACATAGACCGTGAGAAGAGCAAGGAAAGATTACATCTGATATTCATTGTACAATAGATTTTAGTACATTTTTCGTTTCGTCTGTTTCCAAGCCATGCGTTTAACTGCTCTTGAGCCACTTGCGCTGCTTATAACGCTCTTCTTTTGACTCTCCTTTTATTTAATACGATAGACTGAATGAAGTAGTCATTTAAACATTTATATTATTCTTCATTACATCCTTGTACCAGCAGATACCCCCATCTGTCGGGCTTCTGTCTAGGTGAGTACCTAATTCCTAATTCCGCAATCCAACTGTAGTATGCAAACACAACTAACTTCGGTTTAAAAGGCGCAAAAACTAGTGAAATTACTGAGCTCAGGAGACACTATCCAGTGTTTTAAGGCCACTAGTCCTACATTAGAGAGTGTCTTACCTCTTAGTGTGACGGAAAAGCTTCTGCTGTATCGTAGCCATCAACAAGCGTCTTATAACGTCTCTGAATTTAAATTAGTAGTAATATGTTGTAGGTGTAGTCAGTTCTGTGTGTGTGTGCTGCAATTAATTCATATGTAATATTTATTTAGGCGGGCTTGACAATGCTCATGCACTCATAGCGGAGCAGCGTCACTCTAAATATTAACCATTGGGAGACGTCGCGCTATAAACCGACGCATTCGATTCGAGCTCACTCGCACACACCGTGTTCCCATGGCGTTCTCGGAATTAGACACAGAATGTAACGAGAGATGTCGCCCCCGTTCTTCCGCATATATCCAACTCGCATTGCGATCCAATTATATGTGATACCGTCGAGAAATATTATTACGTTGATTTATAAACGGGTAATTACTGTGGGAATCTTAACAGCTCTCGATGTGTCACCGTGTTGGCGGTCCAAATGTTAATGTTAATAGATACCGTTACGACTGCATTTTTGTACCCATTAAACGCTGCATTAACTTAATAATGAATTGTAGTCGGCAACCTTTATAGCAATGAGCCAGTGTTTGTAGCTCCTAGTGATCCGTTTTGATTAATAGCTGTAGTTGACTGTCAGACGGAATTAAATTCAATGTTGATAAATTTAAGATACATTTTTCCTTACAAATCCGTGTTATTGTGAAATCTAGGCGATCAAGTCACTCGCGATATAAGGCTGTGTAAGCTGTGATTTACCCGTATTAGCTGTAGTCAAGTTTTAGTTTACTGCCGCGTATCGCATTCAATCTCCAAAGGGAAATAAGCGAACGACGACCGTTAAAAATGGCGGAAATATTAAAACAATTATAATTATCGTTCTTTAGCGTAGTAACACCAGTAGCGGTCGTTGAACTAGCGCGAACTGTCGACAATTGTTACAAGCGAGGCAAACGTCGGCGGTGTTAATTGCACCACAGCCCATCACTTTATGGCCCTTTATGACACGCATCCGCATAATCAATTGCGTGTCCTGCCGATGCTACTATTTATGTCTTAGTCGCTTATTTCTACTGGAGCTTGTTTCAGTTAAATTATAGTTATTATAATTTAACACTCATGAAATATTATGTTATAAGTATACATCTATTTTTTTAAATATTTAAATACGTTAACTATTTCATACTCACAGTATTGATATTGTATTAAAGCTAAAAGTCATCTCGTTAAGCCAATATGCTTATTTCGGGTATCTCTTTCGTCTTCTTTTGTATCACAGTCTACGTTTTCCGCTGCGCATTGTGCATTCTTGACTTTCACGCCCAACAATAATCATTGTAAAATTATATAAACCACTAGCTGTTCCCGGCATGCGTTGCAGTGCCACGTAAAGTAAAAAGTATTTCGCTGTCTATTCTGCACAGTATTATGTATAAAACAAATTACTTTTTATGTACGGAGCTAATTTTATTTCTTCGTCGACATCGTTTCAAATGTCAAAGGCTTGTGCAAAAAGTTTCATTAAAATCGAAAAATATATTTTTACATTTATATAGATTTTGGGGCAGCAAACCTTTGCGAGCGTCCTCGAAACCTCGCACTAAAGTTTCGTGACCATCTGGTCAATAGTTTAGGAACGCATAGAGGACAAACAAACATGCAAACATTGATTTTCATTTATATGTAGAAGATAGATTCTAATGACTGTATGACTACTGTGTACTTTCAATAGTCGTAGATCATTTATCACCTCATTCTCATACATTTTTAATATGTTGCAAATTATGACACAAACATGGCTATTACAGATAGTTTACATATTTAACATATATATTAAGAACATTATGAGATACGTAACTAGTTCTAAACTATATGGAGTTCGAGTTAAACAATTAAAGCCATCCATTGTTCGGTCGAGCCGAAGGAAACGTTTCAAACTATACAGTGCAGCACTCGAGAGGCTTTATGCGGCTTAACCGATTTCAAAGCACTCAAGACGATCGCAACGAACTTGTTGCGCCTAGAGTACCCGGCATACTCATAAACTCAGTTACCGTCTGCCGGCAACATCGGCTGCGCACAATGCAAATTAATTCGATTATCAACGCACCTTGATACAGCCAAAGCACCAGGATTCCCTCCATAACGTGTACCTAGCGCCCCATATATACCTATAGAATGTGTGCGTTATTTTTTTTGTGTAAATAAATAACACGCCTTTAACCCAGAGGCGTGGACAGAGATTATGGATTTCCATTTGGCACGGTCCTGGCACACCTCTCTTTCTTCTACATTCAAACATCTACGCACACATGCTTGTCAGTTACGAGTACTCTTAATACCACCTTTATTTAGTGTGTCACCAACCTGGTCGGTATATCGCCTAGGACGACCCCTACCAACACTGCCACTAAGTTTTGCAACATAAATTTCTATGGTTAATCTTTCATTCATCTTTTCAACATGCTCGAACAACCAAATAATAGGATTTTAATTACAGCCATTATTAAAATTCCAGAGGGGTACGCAAAGATTAGGGGTTTTTTTCAGCACTGTCCTGGATCAACTCTATAGCTGGCTTCTTGCATCTTTACATCTACGAATACTTACCCGTTGATTACGGGAACTATATTTATTTATAACTACAATTACGTTTTATTTTTCTTTATTATTCAACTTCTTCGTACTCTTGCATTTTTAATGTGATGTCTTCACCAGGCCATCTTCTTAAACGATCAATAGGCCAAAAAGTATATCCATAAAACCCAACACCTAATATTTATCTGGATCATGCATGTCATGCTGTGTATATGAATTTATTTTAGGATATTTTTATATGTATTTTATATTATATATAAAAACTATAAGCTTCAACTTGCTGAGAGAACACAAATTGATTTAAGTTCATATAAAAATTATTACAAAATTAACTATTTCTAAAATATTCACTTGATTCGTAAGTATCCAGTATCGTTCCTCCAGCCGAACTTTACGTGATGCGATAACAAAGTATAAAAAAACCAAGCGCCGACAAATTACGAAAGCGATTACCGAGCTAGCGAGCGATGTGACGTACAGATTTACGTTTATTACTATATTGTTAAACTTCAATTAGGTACATTATATTCGATGTAAGTCTAAGACGACTATTTACACCGGAGCCGTACTAAATATATTACTGTTACTCAATATTCCATTCGGCGCTGTGGGCTCTCGCACTCGGCTGCGTCGGTCGTGAATTCATTGTTTTTGACGTAGTCGTGTGATATTGTACCACAATAGGAAAGAGTTCAGGTCACGTATCGAAGTCTGGACGCGGCGGGAATACAAAGCTCCGAGCGTTCAATGGGTCGAGTTTTTAGAATTCCTCCGTACGTACGTACACAATGAATATTAAATAATAATTCGTTATTGGTTATTGATACGAATTTAAAAATAGCAACGCGTATCATCCACCAGTTAAATTCTGTGGCTAAGACAGCAACTGTAGAATTGTATAAAATCATCGTATACCTTTTCACTTTTCTGCGCTAGTGAACATGTAACTGCTGGCTCATTTTCTCAAAAATATTGTTTCCTTTTCACATTGTACGTCATTTATACAGCGTCAGTGATAGAGTAGAAGCGTAAGTAGTTTAGAAACCGCAAAAAAAGTTGTATTTCAAAAACAGTTATGAGTAAACGTCATTGCTTGGATTGTCCGTATGGAAATGGTTGGAGATGCTAGATTTCTTCCCAGATTGTGTGCAAAAAATAAATACATTATGTCTATACGATAAAATAATATTAGACTCAACAACTAATTCGGCGATGGGCGCGAATTTGGTTTGATTAAGAGCTGGTAAAAAATGGGTTAAGACAAATCAGATTCTTTTACCCACCCATCCATATCTGTTAGAGTCATTTAATTATACTTGCTTTTACATCTTTACATATTTTATAATATCTGCTATTAAAGTTTTGGTACACACTCTCACTGAGACTACCTATTCTTAAACGTAACTTAAATATGTTTCCGATAAAGATCAGAACGCACACATAGATAAAATTATTATAATGGCTCTTTTATTATATAGTTATCATGAGATGATCTAGATCCATCTACGCTGCATTGGACCTAAATGTTCAGCGTAGTGTAGCAGTTGCGAGTGGAATGGCTTGCGTCAGACCCTTCTGCAATATTAATACTACACGCCTGTTATTATATACGGGGTAAACATCACTAAAACGTTATAAGGCATTACGTAATATTTGAAATCTTGAATTCATCATTGAGCTACCGAATCATCGGACACTTTAAGAGACACTTATTAGTCCCTAACAAAATAATCTTACAAAAATATGAAAATAAGTTTGTTGACCTTGAAATTGTAGAGCTGGTTTAGGTGTAAAATGGTTTTGCGTTAATTAATTAATAAATAAATTTAGGTCCATCCCTAAATCAGGAGACATTAGCACAAATGGGTCCAAAGAATCCATTGATTATCGTAATTCGAGAACCATTGTATCCGATAGAAATCAATAGATATTCATGAATAATCATCTAAGTCTGTGTCCGTGTTCATTTCTAATACGAATGTGACCATTCAGAACACAACGGAGGCGCAACAATCTAATGTTTGAAATAACATTTACCGCTAATTTTATAAATAAATGATAAAATTAGTAACCCTGGTGTTACTGGAATAAGCGTTTGTTTCTGTTTATTTATATTAAAAATAAAATGTGTTTTATAAACAGTCAAATATGAATTAATGGATTTATACTTCATAATATATACTTCACAATTATACTTTACTCTTTGCGGAACTATTGGAATTTTAATACTATAAAAATGTTTCTTAATATAATCTAAGAAGTATTCGCTACATATTTACCTTTTTTAACTTTTATTCGGATACCAGCTATCCATAAAACTGCGATGTCAGAGACTATGGTACTGTACTTTTGGTCTTTATTTTACAAAACAAGCCCTCCTTTGTAAATCTTCCTGAAAGTGTGATCACAATAAGTACTAATTACAGTTTTTATGGTAAACGATCAATTGATTGCACGGTGCGCGCGCGCCGCCGCCTCTTATCTTCGTCTCGCACTGACGCTCATTTGCGCCATGCACAGCGCGCTGCTTGCACGTTTCGTAAAACTCACTCAGTTATATAAGAATACGTAGATAGAACTAGATATATTAAAAAAAAAAGATTTAAACGATAGACCTCGTAAATGTCTATGAAGTGCAGCAGACAACTATATGTGTATCCCTCGGGATTTTCTTGGACACTAATAGAAGACTCTAGAGAAATAATAGCACCTTCCTGCGAACATAACGCATCTTAATACGGTAAAAATCGGCGTTATCTCCCCATAGATAGGTCTCCATTGAACTTCTAAAGGAGGTGAATGAGGAGGGCTTCTCGAGGTGAATGAGAAAAAAGTAAATCTGAATATGATCAAAATGTCTTGAAGAAGCGTAGGTCTTCAGATCTCCTAAAGTGTGGACTTCTTCAAGTCAAATAAAACTTCTACAGTTCTAACGTCGCTTATTAAGCTAAGGAAAATTATCTTATTGTAGTTTATATCTTATGGTAAGAATAAGAAAAGAAGTCATATTTTCACTATAAAGTTTGTAAAAAATCCTATTTCAAACAAAGAAATGAAGCAAAAGCAAAACTGGGCTACCATTACAATTACGCTCCATTTTATATGGGTAAGTGAACGCGGATCGATGAATAAACGTATTAATAACCGCTGCATAGAATACCCGACGACTACCGGGAGCCATCACTCGCCGTATGTTATATGCTATGACATATAACTTTATATTCAGCCGGGTTACACACGATATTTACATACAGCCAGTCCGCGGCCCGACTCGCGCGTTCCGTGTTGATTTATTACATTAATTTCATAATCATCTCTTTGTTGCTATGGCTTCTCTAGTACACAAAGTGTTTTTTTTATAATCTGGCCTGGGACTTGTAGTACTACTAACACTAAATATTGCCGATATTGCCGTCTAATTGAGGGCATTAAAGATACGAATAGACGTTAAATAAAACTACGAAAATAAAACGACGAAAAAGACGTTAAATAAAAACGTTTGTTTGACGTTTGACTAAGACTGGCAGTCTTAGCTAGAAAACAAACTAATTTATTAAGGACTTTAACAACTTGAACAATGAAAATCGGAATTATAGAATGATATAAACATACGTCCTGTAACTAAAATATGTATATATAGAAAAAGAAAAAATAGTGGGTAAAAAGAAGATCGAACACAAAATAAATCGCTTAATTTGACTGAAAGTACGTAAAAATAAACAAAGATTTTTATGATATGTACAAATATACTTAGTTTACAGAATACAAACACGATAGTGAAGTATAAAAAGTACTTTGTACAATTATAGCTCTCTTATATTTTATTATTAACAATAAAAACTTGCAAATATTCGGTCTGCAGTGTCCATTTGTGGCGTTCGTCGAACAGGTGTTCTCATACGTTTTTACGTTACTTGTTTCGACCTGTTGTGTCAAGTTTTTTTTAATTTATTTATATACCAATAGCACATTATGTTTGATTGTATAGTTGTTGACATCTCACATAAAGCATTAATCGACTAATGATAATATATAAAACAAAGTCGTGTTAGTGACACTATAACACAAGGACGGCTGCACAGATTTTTTTTATCATTGATTTGCTGGAATCGTTTCTGCTCCGAATAGCAGAATATCTCTGATAAAATGACAGAAACTACAAAGAGTATATATAATAATAATACATTCTGACTTATACAACAAAACGAAAATATGTATATCTCAATGTGCTTCATATAAGGGATTCATCCAGCAATTCATACACACCATAAATTAATTCTAAAGTTTGCCGGTGAGCTAGTATATGGTTCAATGTGTTTTGAATAGAATTGAAATATATATACACGTATACGTACGTAAGCTATCAATGTTATCTATGTTGGCAGAGAGTTTGCCGTGAACAAAGTTGCACTATATAAAAACAGAGGCCAAACAATAAAACGCACTGTCATCTTTAAATCATTTGTAAAATCTAGAGGTTAAGAGCGACTATTAAACTAACAAAATAGTGATTAACAGAAGCATTATTTATTTAATACCAGAAATTGAATGTATAATATATGTTCTCTATGAATTCAAAGTATCTGGTAAATCAACTCCTCAGTACTTGAAGCCAGTAGTTGAGTTGTTAGAGCCACTTGACATCTGACCCGTGAGATCAACGCAACTTTGGGCCATTCAGCGTCTCCCCGGCGCTCCTCCCTACCGCGCAATGGACAGATAAAAGGTTTATTGTACGTACATTGCGTGTTCTCTTAGACTAACTGAGACATACGACTTAGCATTTCAATGGAATATACATTTGTAATTAACCAGCTTATAACAATATTTTTTTATTTACTTCAATCAAAACAAAAGTACAGCGTTTTCTTTTCTCGTGGTGTCTGCACCACACCACGAGGAAGTTTGTGTGGACTATTTATTTAAAATATAAACTTTCGCTCATGAAAAATCACGACACCAAAGAAAGTGTATTGATGGAAAATACCGTCAGGTCTTAGTGGGCTGTACATTCTGAAGACAATATGCGACAAAAAAACAAATACATCAATTTTTAACCAGTATTTAGTTGAGTTGTCACACATCTTAGATAGTGCGATGCTGTTCATGCAACAAGAGAAAGCCGATACGTTATTCTATCACTAACGAACGCTAAATCGATACTTAGAAATGTAGTAGGATTTGAAGCAAATAACAAACTTGTACAGCAGTTTGATCCAGCATGTTGTAAGACGTCAGCGTTATTATTTGTCCGGTACGAGTGCGCGTAGATATTTTCATGCATTGTTTACGTCTCGCCGGCACCTCGACACGCGCACGTCATTTCCCGCGACTCCTTTCAACGCGTTGCATCTCAACACAAGTGTGTAAACATTGAAGACAATCTCGAAGTTTACCCTACATCGATACTTGAGCAAATTGTTTAGTGTCGATAAACTCCAGCTGAAGCGCAAACTGTAATACTCTCGAACATTCGCGCGGAGTACAATATGTATATGTCCCAGTCGGACAGTAAAAATCGTCAGTTTATAATCTCGCTAGCCATATTATAAAATAGCGGCAAATTGTGAATTGAAGAAATTACATATTTTTAATTTGACGAGTCGTGTCAAACTCAACGAACCTATTTTTCTTTGGTAAACTTTCTTGATTGAGCTTTTTATACCAACCTAAATTAATCTTCAATTCTAACATTAACGTAATTACGCAAACAAAACTTCAGTTCGCGATTTGACGATTTCAGTTGGACAGTTTATAAACTGTCTAGAAACGACACGTCATATAGTCAATGATTCGTTCACTTCACAATTTGTCGTCCGTTAAGTCAGTTATAATAATGGTCAATGAGATTCTAAACTGACGAGGTTCATAGTTTGACGGTGACATATATGTTTATTTTATGTGCGCTTATTAGCGAAAGTACAATCCGGTATGAATCTCCAATCGATGTAGCATAGTAAACAAAGACGAGCGCAGTACGTCCGCCGCGGCGCGTCGTTTTATTGTTTTTATTACGTCTCATAATGTAAGAGGAGCCGCGCTATTCGCCGAGAATATTGCAATACGAGCCTTAATTCGCAGCTGGCGAACCGGCCGATGATTCATTTGAATCTATGTTTATTTAGACGCGTTTCGTTCTCGGTCTTGTTACGTTGACTTACAGTTGTTATTAGCATGACGCTGCACATCGATACAGCTTTATTCTCGTCGTAATGCTTACTTGGCACTGGTGTACGTGTGAGTCAGAGGTGCGCTCCCATGGATTATCTTGGTCCACGCGGTCGCTTTGCAGTGCTAGAAAAAAATATGGCGGCAACGTGCACACAAAAAATCTGCAACTGATCATGATCGTGTTTCTAATTGACTCATTAGTATCCTAACACTTTAGAGAAGTTAGTTAAAAGTTATATTCTACCCACACACATTTAGTGTTCCCATATTCCTTTGTTTTTACGACTTCAATTTATGACCGTTGGTAAATAACGATTAATCATGTTTCGCGCCAGAAGTCTAATATCATCTGTGGCACGTAAGCCCGCGTTATGCATACCTGCATAATTCTATCACACTAATATAATCACTGATTTGTACTAGGACAGAGGTTGTATGGAGGCGAGACTTGGTAATAAAAATTTTGCGGTAAGTTTGACGTTAACAAATGCTTGCCGAAGAATGATCATTTGATGATAGTCATATTACGAAACAATAATTACAGTTTTGTATGTCCAAATTTTCAACAAAAATAAACAGCTTAAATGTAAACCCATGCAATAGGTGGTTTGAGTTGCTCTCCTTCAACGTGGCCCTATGCCTTCGTGACAATGACTCGATGTGGAAAGCTAAGTTCAGTAATTAATGATATGGACTGATGATAGTAATGATAGTATATTGAGGTTGATTGTATGATGATTATGTATTCATAGGAAAAAGAGATAAATGAAACAACTTTAGATCATATAAAACGCGTAAAGTGATCATTTTATTGTAACAAATAGTACAAAAAGCATGTTTAAAAGGATTAATTAACAACATACTTTAAAAAGGTATGAAGTACCTGCATTATAAGTATGAATAAAGTATTACTCGTATAAAAAGTTAGCAACCCGTCATTGGATTAACTGATATCTCGTATGGCAACCCTACATCCCCACGTGGCCGCCTGTCTCCGCACGTCGCGGGCAGTTTGTAAACATTCGCGCCGCGTGATAAACATCTTTGTAGCACGCGCATCGGAACGACCCACGTCGCGAATCAATCTCCGATGTATCGGGTATAACGACCGGGTACCGACGCGCCCCATACCCGACACCGCTTGAATGGCGAGCCCATTTCGATGAATAATTAATCGAGCCTGTCTGAAAATCGAGTCACGTTCGAATTTATTTCTTATCGATTTAATATCGTATCAATTAGGTCATACGATTGAGTGCTATGTCTTAATAGAGGTCGGTAAGTCAAGTCTTAAGTGAGGTAATGTCTTTAAATTAACAGAAGTTTGATAGCAGCGCTACGATATTACTTCCAACTAAATTGTTTTATGATCGAACGTTAGTAGAGTTACAAATCAAAAAAATAGAATACAAGCCTGTGTGTCGTATTATAATAAAGCATTTGGAATATAGAATGAACAAAAGGTCAGAGTAAAAAGGCGAGTGAATATACAGCACGG
Source organism: Papilio slateri (assembly GCA_018246275.1). Classification (NCBI taxonomy): domain Eukaryota; kingdom Metazoa; phylum Arthropoda; class Insecta; order Lepidoptera; family Papilionidae; genus Papilio; species Papilio slateri. Next base: position 2,643 of record DWTW01001110.1, on the reverse strand, counting down.
TGATATAATTAGAAATGCTAACAGAAAAGTCATATGCCATAACAAAATGCCGGCAAACCACGCGCGAGAAATTCGAGCGTCCGTATAACAGTGGACGGTCAACCGAAAATTAATTAACATACTTTGGCGCCGAACCCTCGTGTTCACAGGTGGCCCTACTCGCCCCTGTATAGGGAGACCCATGCCGCCGAAACAACCCAAACAGAAATCATTTCTCTATTTCCACCCGCTCGTGCACTTTATTTGAATTTTGAACTCGCTACAACGAACTTTCGACAATATGCTGAGGTTTTTTGGTCTAAAGCCAACGAGCATGATGAATATCTGTTACGGCGAACGGATAGGGTAACGTAATGTTGCATTGCGTAAATATTATACTAGTATGTTTTAAATGTATTTGGATATAAATAGTTACTGGGCTCTTATGATTTGCCATTTGTAACAACGTTTTGAAACATATTTCAGCAACTTGGTCCATTACCAAATGAACAATAAATAATATGTTGCAATTAAACTTTTTACGGCATAAAAAAATATTCCGAATTAATCAAAGTTTAGTAAATAGATTAATACATTTCGTATTTTCTTTAAAATTGTTAGATGGCTCGTATTTACATCAAATATCACAAGCGACACACATTTCATTGTCGTAGAAACACAGCGGGTAGGGAAAAAACAAAGCCAAATTTTATAGGTCCTTAATGACATGCGATAAAGAGAGGGGTGGGGGGGGGGGATACACACGCCGCTAAATTACCGGCATAATTCCGTTGTTGGTATTAAATGCATTCCTGTTACAGGAATCGCGTGCACGTGTACCAAGCCGCTTCAATAGAGGACGAGCGCTCACTTTTTATCGACGTTTTCGTAGTAAACACTTGCATTAGCACTGCGCCTGTAGCTACGCGGATAGCGTTAATTATTCATTTCGGGTGGACGTTCGTAGATATCTGAATTTCGTTAGATTTTTATGTAACCAAAAATTTTTATGTAAAATTAAAATAACCGGTGGATGTATCTTGCAGTAGACTGTTTCAATGACACCTTAGGGTTAATTTCTGTCACGTACGGAGTTGTGCATTTTTTTTATTTGTAGTCTTTGGTAGTCCTGTATTATCGTACTTCTGGTCACCACATCAAAGTTATATTGTGGTAAGAACCCTTACAAATACATTAGCTCTATACACACTCTATACCTTTCTTGCGAATTCCCATTTATATGTTTACTATGATTGTATTATTCATAGGTCTATAATACATTATAAGCTAGTGGATTTGTGTAAATAAAAGATACAATTAATCGTTGCACAAAGCTCTCCGAGTCCGTAACAGCGCGGTGTCTGTCAGTCGGTGACACCGCAGCTGTAGCACTTCCGTCGTGTGATCGATACAGGTAGCCAACGAACGCGATATTATGAGCTCGCTTCACACTTTTAATTTTGTTTAATGTTATAAAAGTTGAATTATTAAGCACGAAATTAAAAATTAAGATGATTGTTTTTGCTTAATTTGTGAATCGTTTGATTTATTGGTAATTGCCGAAGGTGATAAAAGATGCCAGTCGCATATTTGTAAAGATGAAATGCCTGTCCTTTTCAATGTTTCATTTTTTATTATACATATACACATATATATACATATGCTGTCTATAAGATACAAAAGCCTTTTTTTAGAAGGAAGTAGGTCAATCACAAAGACTGCACATTCATTTAAAAGGGCAGTCTATAAAAAGCTACCAGTCATCGAAATATTCAAGCTTTATTCACATTCCTAAAAGACTACGTTTTCAATAAAGATTGAAGGTAGAGTCTTTGGTTATCTGTGCTATGGCAAATCATTATTTTGTGATATACATTCAACATTTTCAAATTATTTATTCTATTTTATTTAGAAACTAGACACCAGCCCCGGCTTCGAATATACGAAGACATTTTTTTCACGTCTTTCTTAATAAACAACGTCAGATTTCAGCTAATTTACACAGAAAAATAATGAATTAGATATATACTTAAATCTTCGTTATAAATCGCTCAGTCGATTAGTGACGAAATTCATAAAAATCCATTCTGTAGTTTTTGAGTTAATTGCGTTCAGATAGACTGACGTGACGAGGGAACTTTGTTTATAATATGTAGTGATAGAGCATTTTGAAATGAGTGTAACAATAGTAATACTTTGTACGTTCCTAGTGACCGTGTTACAGTCGGACACAGAAATTCCCAGGCGCCGTGTTATTGGATTGAGGAAGGAAAAGCATTATTGGATTAACACTAGTCGCAACTTGTAGCTCGCAATCTCGACTAATCCAGACGATGACAGGACGCTCTTAATAACTGCCGATGTTCCCACGGACGACATACCATAAATTATTTTATCTTTCCTACGTTTCGCTTCTGTGTTGGAAATATAGAATAATTTTTAGTCTGTACTAAGTTAATAGTAATTTATCAAATCTGCAACGATATACTTATATTATCCACAAGTATTTGAACTGAAGATGCTTTATAAATTGTAATGCACATGATAATTCAATATTTGAAGTGACATCTTTGAAGATATGCCAAGTCTGGTCACTCTCTTTAACTGAAACTTCTTTTAAGATTATTTTTACATGGCTATATGTATATAGTATAATCCATACAG
>DWTW01001109.1:0-13493 GCA_018246275.1 Papilio slateri | reverse complement strand
TTAATTATGTATATTCAATGTATTATAATGCTGGTGTCTCTAAAATTAATAAGTAAACTGCACATCTAAGGGAATTCATCAACCAAACATCATAGGAAAACTGATGTAGAGTATAAGTTCTGCATTTTGGCCGGAGAATGAGACCTGATGTGACTGGAAGCCTAATCCTCTTACCTTTAGTTTGCATCCTTTACCTTTTATTTATTACCCTAGTAAGTTAATAAGATTGCATGTGGCCGAGATGTGAATGTTAAGATGGATTTGTGGTGTAATGAGAATGGATAAATTTAAAAAGGGGGATCTTAGAGGAAATCTGAAAGTTGCACTAACAATAGAGAAATTCAGGAGCAAGAGGTTAACATGGTATGGGCATTTTATACAAAGGGATGAAGGGCATATAATGAAGAAAGGAATGAGAATGAATGTGGATGGTAACAAGTATAGAGAAATTAATGAAAAACCAAAGATAAATACTTTTGAAGGATGGATTGTGTGAAAGATGATGTAAGTAAGAAAGAAGTGAATTAACATATGACGGCTGATAAAGAGATATACAAAAGAATTATATGCCGAACCCACATAGGTGGGAAAAGGGCAGGGGGATGATGACTCTCTTGTTTTACATCTCTATAAATGCAGTTATTATATCCTGATTTTTGTATGGGTTATTGCTTAATGTAAGTTGAAAGAGCGTATTTACCATCACCTCTCATAAAAAATGTCTATTGTCTATTTGTTTACAATGTAGCTTTCTAATACTTCCATTAAAAAGAAAGAATTATTCAATCCATTAAGTCATTTCCGAGTGTGTCCATTACAAATCTTTCGAGTTTATAGTTTAGGAGTAAAGAGTATACTGATGAGTTACCAGTTTCACAAGCAGTGACTTTTCTTGATCAATCCTGATTTACTTAAAATATTTTTTTTTTAAATAAAGCAACTTGACTCTTATGATTTTACTAACATCATCATCTTCATTGCTCTTAATAAGCATAGGATTTTTAACAAAGTAATGTTTTTAAATTAGTGTAGGGCTCAATCTATCTAATATTTTCAAAAAAAGGATAATGGATGGGAAAACAAATTGAATTAAAGATTTGTACATTTTAAATCACAAAAGTAATAAATAGTTTCAGTATGTGAAAGCCGTATTACTCATCTCAGCACACACCAAATAGTTTTGATCATTGCAAATAATAATAAATAGAGAATAAATATATATTGAACATACATATATTCCATAAATAAGTCATCATATTCAAATGCTTCAATCAAAATTAAACACGATAAAGTTAGTTAATTAAGAAATACCTACAAGACAACAAATATTTAATACGAACCGCTATCTAATTTATCTTTCGCAAATTCAGCGAAAGACCTGTGTTCTTGCGGAGTATTATGGGAGCTAGTCTCGTGGTCTTCCTTATCATGATTTCCCGTTCCTTCTTCAGTTTCCATAGTGACTTCGATCTTAACACGTTCCGCGGCAAACAATGTTCTTCTCGAGACTAATTTTACTAACTGAATCTTACATCATCGATCACTATAGTTCCTACGCCAGAGATGACATAATTAAAAAATACACATCGGTTTTCTTAATTATCAATTGTCAAGTTTAAACCATATTTAGATCTCACAACAAACAAGTCATCAAAATATTTTCGCTAATTACTTTATTGAGTCTTTTGAAGACAAACAATCTACCGCTGTCACATTTCAAAATTGATTTTTGGCCGCCATTACAAGTAGGGATGCACATATTTACGATACCGGTATGACGCCCTGGTAGTTTGACTTCACAAAAGTCTAGAGTTTTAAAACAAATAGAAAAGGGAAAAAGTCCAAAATTAAAAACTTATATATAATTTTATATTAAGTTTATAATTTTCGAAGATAGTATTAATTCGTGTAATTTTTCTACAAGTTTTGTTGTCTTAGCTGGTTGCAGTCACTGTTAAATGACTGTTTAATTGTCGTAGTAGTCAAAATTTATTTTCTATCAATGCAAGTATTAAGTCTATTGTTAGTACTAAAAATAAAATATACAATATTAATATTTTTAATTGCCTAATCTTTTTTTAATCTGAGGAATTGCCTACGCATATTGCCCTTGCGAGGGCAAGTACGGATTATGTCGGACTCCCATCTACTAAAACTTCACAATGTTCCTGCCACGCAGATCGTTACGGGGGTTACGGGAACGCTCTCACACACAACCGCGGCCCAGACTGCGCCAGCCACGAAGAAGATCCGGCCCTGGGGAGGATGAGCCTCCCAAATTATTCTCAGGAAAGACGCGCCAGAACAGCAAGCGCGCCCTTGTCATGGGTGACGGATTCCCCCAAACCCGTCACCTAAATAAAAATTCAACCATGGGGACCAAAATAGGAAATTGCCATCCCAGCCTCCAGCAATGGATCTGGTCTTAGGTCTTGTCGCCAACAACAAAACGGCTGCAAAGGATAAGGTTAACGGCGTGAGAGTACACCGTTTCCACTTTCCTCTCGCAACCCGACCACTATCGCATCTGTGGTGCGACCCCGCTTAGTCGTGGGGGATAGGGAGAATGGCGCACCGCAATACTAACACTTCTCTCCCTTCACCACTGCAAGGATAAAGGATAGCAGTCCCTCAATCCCCGCAGACCATCAGCTCGCTTCCATGGCGAGCAAGAGAGACTCAATCGAGTCCACCTCCTCAGCCACCTCTGGCCAGGCCTGCACCACTATTGCAAAGCACGGCGTCATTTAAATTTATTTCGTGTGATTCTATCAGCAGAACGTCGGATTTTTTGTTCAATAGCTTATTGAAACCAAATTTTATCAACCCTTGGCATTCAATGAAATGAATTTCGACACGTGAGTACGAAACCATTTTCCTAATATGACTAAATTTTGAAACTAAATTCATATGTGTCCTATGGCATTTAGCGTGCAAGTACACGGTTTACTGACGATACGTTTTCAGTGCATCTTTCTATTTGCCCTTTCGTCGATGCAACTTTTTTATTGGTACCGATGAGAGTGGTAAAGCAATAAAAAAAACCAGTATTGCTGCGAAATCGAAAGAAATTCGATACGTCGAAAAACGCATATGAAGACGAAGACTGGTTTGATATTTTTACGTACTCGTAGTTGAAAACCTAATACTAGTATTTTATTTTGAAAATAAATTCATCCTTAATAACAGTGTAGTGTTGTATACAAAAAAAAAATAATTATTTCCTCAAACATTTTTTTTTACTTTTATAGCCTTATGATGATTTTAGAACCAATTACCTACTTTAATACTAAAAGATAATTATTAAATATTATAATCACGATTAATCTTTCATTGCTGTTTTATAATTTACTAGGAAAGATCCAACCGTTTTCTTACGATTTTAACCCATATGTTGAATCTGTAGTTCTTATGAAAATCATATTCCGTCTTGACCTAAAGGTCTATGTTACCAGGTCATAAAATTAAAAAAAAAATCATATTCCGTCTTTGATTCAAGTTGATTCCTTTCCTTTTGTAATTCGTTAATTTGTGCGATAATGTGAGTGAGACCGGACGTGTAAAATAACTTCGCGACTTTCTCTTAATCATATTAATCAGTGTTCGCATTTATAAAGAAAAAGATTAAGGGAAACATATATTTGACAAGCAACATTGAAGTGGTAAGTACACCTAAACAGTTTAGAAGACCTTTCTTTGTGTTTTATACTATTCCATATTATTTAAATGTAATTTCGTTGGTTTTGGATACATCATTTCATTAAGTAAATATGAATAGAAAAGTGCAATATTGTTATTATTAGATCTTAATAACTAAAGTAACTGTTGTGTTTGGTAAATGACGCAGTTCGAAGCGTTTTTATTTTACCCCACTTACAAACAGCTGTTACGTCGTCACGTCTGCATAAAAGGCTAGACTTTAATACATATTAGGGCAAGTACTTAAAAATGTTTATTATCAAAGTTTAAAAACTTATTAAAGGAATATAATATTCAATTTTTAATTATAGAATCGCCATTTCAATGCTGATTAATCTATATTTATGGCAGAAATTTTAAAGTAAGTTTCAGTTCTAAAGTGTTTAATTTTAATTTGTTACTAAGTGAATCGAATTTTAGTATATATACTTACTTTACTTAAGTTTTAAGTTCAATGGTACACTCATCTGCATTACTCTAAAGCTGAAAATTTCTCAAACTGAAATGTATTTTTTCAATAGAATTATGTTCTTCATAAAATATTCCATAGATATTTGATAAGATATATTTGCAGACTTAAAGACATCACATTTCTTAATCAAAATTATAAAATGTTTAAATTAAGTATTTTGATGGCTCATTGAAGCATATGCTGCCATATTGACATGAATTTTTAACAAATCTACATAACCTAAAGTCTGCTTTTCTATTTTGAAGTTACTCTACATAGTATACTTTTGTTTGTTTTTTGCTTAGTCAGTTGCCACAATGCCATATCAGAACAGTAAATTAAAAAAAATGATATATTCATGGTCATATTCACATTGATTCCAGTTCAATATCGAATAATGGAGTTCAAAAAGACAAGATTGACACTGACAGTGATGATTGAACAGAAAATGGTGGTAATGTTATGGTGAATACCCAAATGGTTTACCTTAAAGTGTGCTATAATATTATGGGACATATTATGTTACAATAATTTTAAAAGAACAAGCAACTTGCAGACACTACTTAATTTAAAAAGTGGGTTATCCCATACAATCCAGAACAAACAGATGTTTTGGTTTGTAAGCAGCATAATCAACATTTTAGTACAGAACAGTATAGCACAACCTTAAGTCAAAACAATTATCATGCACCCTCCTTTAGTCATTAAACAGGGGACAACTACAGGACAAGTTGGCATGCAACCTGGAATGGTCACAGTACCCATTACTGTCAATTCAAGCATGTCAAATCCTATCCCAAATTTAACAATGAACAAACCTGGACAAAATGTTGTGGTTACCACACAAAACTTAGGGTCAGCTCAACCCACCATTTTACCCAATGTCCAAATATTAAACATGAGGCCAGAAGCACCTTCAGTATCAGCACAGAAGTCTGTAGCTACAGTATCACCACGGGTTGTGATTGGGACACAACAAGTAGTCGGGGCCAGAGCTGTAGCTCCAGGTATTACATTGCAAACATTACAAAGTCTACAACAAGGGCAGCAGGGTCATTTGTTGTTGAAGACTGATACTGGTCAATACCAACTGCTGAGGGTTGGCCCGGCTCCCGCTGCCAACACCCTTGCAGCGCCGCAACAGCAGACTCTCCGACTGTCCACCGTGCCTGCGCACCCCGGTGTGGCTACAGTATCCACAAGTATTGCAGCACCAGGTCCAATACCTGGACAAATACAACCTGGGCCAGCTCCTGTAGCTGTTTCTGCAAGTATGCAATCTGCTACGCCGTCACCTCAGCCACCAACTGTTACCACTCAGAAGCCATCGGATAATACAAAGGAAAAGTGCCGTAACTTTCTTGCAAATCTGCTTGATCTGTCTAGTAAGGAGCCCAAAACAGTGGAAACAAATGTGAGGACCCTCATCCAGGAATTAATAGATGCTCAGGTGGAGCCTGAAGAGTTCTGTAATAGACTTGAGCGTTTGCTTAATGCAAGTCCGCAACCTTGTTTAATTGGATTCTTGAAGAAAAGTTTACCACTGCTTAGACAGTCATTAGTTACCAAGGAATTGGTCATAGAAGGCATAAACCCACCTGCACCTCATGTCGCGTTTTCAACTATTCCGGCCCCGACACAACAAGTTGTAAGTGCTACTAACGTACAGTTGCAAAAACCGGCTCCAAAAGTTGGTGGAACAATTGCAGTGTTACAGAACATACCTGTTCACACAAAAATAAATGTTGGCAAGGTTGGGAAGACTATGGGGGTGAATAATAAAGGTAATTTTTCACGCCCCGGATTGTCATCAACTGCACTTTCTACTGTTATTACACCAGGACAATCCCTATTGAAGGAAAAAGAAAAAAGATCCTCTATGCCATTTAATCCACAGCCCTATGTCGATGACAAGATGGCTGGTGATGATGACATCAATGATGTTGCCGCCATGGGTGGAGTAAATTTAGCTGAGGAGAGTCAAAGAATCCTTGGATCTACTGAAATGATTGGAACACAGATAAGATCATGTAAAGATGAATTCTTTGTACCAATGCATTTAATGCAAGCTAGAGTAAAAGCAACTTGTGCCAAACATGGGCTAGACGAACCAGGTCCTGAAGTATCGGCGCTATTGTGTCACGCTTTACATGAGAGGCTCAAGACTATTGTGGAAAAGCTAGCGGTTATTGCACAGCACCGAATCGATCTCTGTGTTAAGATGGACAACCGATATGAGGTGACACAAGATGTGAAAGGTCAGATCAAATTCCTCGAAGAGAGAGATCGCGTTGTGAAGAAGCGGTGCGAAGACTCTGAGCGTGAAATATTACTACGTGCTGCTAAGTCCCGATCTAAGAATGAGGACCCCGAGCAGGCGAAACTCAAGGCTAAGGCTAAAGAAATGCAACGCGCAGAATTGGAAGAGGTTCGTCAGCGAGAAGCAAATCTGACAGCTCTACAGGCTATCGGGCCGCGCAAAAAGCCGCGATTTAACGAAGGCCCTGGTGGCTCTGGGGATAACGCTTCAGCCGGCAGTGGTCAAAGTTCCAGTAGCATGTCCGGCCGTGGACAAATGGCCTTGCGTACTCGTATAAAGCGTATCAACCTTCGGGACATGCTCTACCTTTTGGAACAAGAAAGAGACACTTCACACTCGATGTTGCTGTACCGCAGTTACTTGAAATAATTTAATGGAAATCCAATAAACCAAAAAAATCGCATATTAATCCAGGATGATGCTGATTGTACTGATTAATTTTATTTTATCATTATGAAAATCCTTCGTATTTGACGACATTCTCATTATAATGCTTACAACTTGACAAATGTCTGTTAAACAAATATCTCAATTTTTTTATGTTATCTAAATGGTAGTGAGTATAATCATGATTAGAATAATGACTAAATATTCAAACATGTATTGTAGGTTAAGGTGATCTTAGTGAGTTTAACGTAATTCTTTTTATATATGTATATGATAAAGGTAATAATATCTTACTTAAAGTAGACGATAATTTTATGAGGTTTAAAATGAAAGGCTAACTCTCTCGTTTGGGTCATAAGGACTGTGAAATCTGATCAGCAAATGTAATCTCTGTGTACCCCAATTTCATTTATAAACTTTTATAGCATAGCAATAGACTTCAATATATTAAATAAACTTTTTATCGTATCACACATTGTTCTTGCTTTGAAACCTAAATAGCTTACTGGTTTAATTGTTATTTATATTCATTAATAAATCATCAAATCACATTAACAATAAAAGACAGTACTTCCATTTGTTTGATTTGGTCCGTGTATGCAATTCCAAACAAAACATTTATACCAATTATTTATTTTCACGCGCTGTGTTTGATGAAATATTCAATGTTTAATCCAATATCTTAATCTAAGCTTGAAAACTTACATGATATTCAATAGTTTAAAAGTATTGTTATAATAGTTTTTATAAATATAAGAACTTCATTAAGTAATTGTGTATTTTTATTCACTTGCACATTTATATCTTTAAGAATTATTGTCTGGCACTTGAATTATTTATCTTCTGTGGTTCTCAGTCGTCATTTCAAACATTCACTAATTCACAAAGGTATCAGACTACCATGAAGCATGTTGTTGGGCCACTTGCATGCATAAATCATGCCACAGATCTGCACAGGGTGTATGATCCACTTAGTAATCTGGTACAGAATGATTTAGGGCCAGAGTACTGATTTATTTAAAGTAAATTATATCATTTCAAATATGATTTTGGACAATAATATTCATGTAGTAAATATAGTTAATACTAGTCGACCCGAGCGGAATTCCAAATTGATATCTATTCGCTGTTTTGAGATTTTGATGCCATTTACTAGAGAATCAAGAAACGCGTTGTTTCAGCTAATCAGAAACATTTATCGTCTAATCGAAACTTGTAAAATGACAAAAAGAATAACTCTTGTAAAGGAGTCTATATAAATTAAGCAGCTAATGGGCGTTTTTGACATGCGGTGTTAGAACTTAATAGAAGACATATCATATGAACTGCACATCTTTCCTATGATTTTTTTACTTATTTTTATTGTCAATGATTTCATAAGATTCTACAATGATTGCAAAATATTAATTTTTACACCATTTATAACATAATAATAATTGATTAAATGCTGATAAAGGATTTCATCAATCATTCTATTAATTACATTGGTTGTATGTAATTACTATTTCCACTAATTAAAAATGAAAGTACTTGTGCCTATATTCAGACACTTTTGCTTTGTTGCTGTGATCTCATATAATCTAAGAAAATTAATACAATATACTAAGCATACTACATACAACTTACAAGCTACTAGTAAGCATACTTCTCGCTGAGTCTTGTAAGAAACAAATCATATAAATCATAAACCTGTCACCTTTGAGGAAGTCTTATATCTAATGAACTTCCTGGAAAATAAACAACTTGTTTTTTAATTAATAGGAAGTTAAAAAAAATAAGGTTCTTTAATATCGAAGAGAAATAATGATGAAGGTTGATGTAGACAAGACTTTAAATGTTTGATATATGTATTATTTGTATAGTTAGTTGTCATAAAAAAATAACAATAATACAAAATCAATATTAGAACCAGTAATCTTTTTAAATGAAACGTCATTAATAACCTTACTGAGATTTGAATTTCGAGACAGACCTCATGTCATGTTTTAACTGATCTACTGTTACTTCTTGCAAATATATCTAATAAGCACCTGGTCAAGGGCAGTGTGACCTAACAAGCTGATGAAGGGATATTTATCGCTACATGCATGGGTTAAAAAACTTGAGAATTTTTAAAAATTTAATATAAAATTAATTCTTAATGAATTAACTACTTCTTACAGAGCGCTTTAATTGAATATTGAGTACTTTTGTAGACACTATTGTGTCTTGAGATGTTTGAGTAACATAAGAATCAGTGCTACCAGTACTTATTACAAGTTTTTAATGTAATTTTTCGTAAAAGTTTGAAAAGTGATGATGAAAACGATCAGTAGATGTTAGGTGATCATCAACAGCCACAAAATAAGTCAATGGATAATGAGTTAGACGGGGTATTGAGTCATTATTATCACACTGAGGAAATTGCCGATTTATAAATAACTACTTTGTCCTAGTATGCTATGATGAGTATGAGGAGTACTAACATTTTTTCCACTGCCTAAACCTATGGGGTATGGGTTCTAAAAAAAGAATCATTACTAAACATTATTTTAATACTACTACTACTATTAGTAATAAGGGATTTATTTTTTCATAAATCTTGCCTTGCTTACTTGACAATAACCAGAAGTTTACCTGATGGAAAACAAAACAGCCTAAAAACTATTCTTTTAAATGGTGTATTTTATTAACTCAGTAATTTTATTGTCATCTTGACTTTAATACTGTCTTTACTTTTCTTTTACCTAATTAATTTTATTAAGTCCCAAATAAAAAGGCAGTGTTTACTGCTACTGGTTCGAGTCCAAAACAAAAATGTAATGTAAGATGCATCAAGAGGCCATCAAATTATCTGCAGAACTTCTATTTTCATTGTGGTTATGGGGTTATTGGTTGAAGAATACATATATATATCTGAACAAAAAAGAACATTACATAAACGATAAAAACGTAGAACTAATCACGTCTTTTAAGCAATGTCGTAAATTGTGTAGTGAAGTTTTAGTATATATCTATTACCATAGCACAGTCTACCATTACCACGGTTTTTTTTGCAGTTCCTGATCAAGGCCTGACAGTCAATTTAAAAAGCAGCTTGAAAGCTTCTAAAGAAATTGGAATCTTTGTTACTATTTATGTCGAAATTTCTGAACTGAACTCAAGGCCTTCGTTTTACATTTCTAAATCTGTCCTCAAACAAAATCAATCAAAGAATTACATTTAAGTACGCGTTCCATACTACTTCGGTAGTTGCCGGCATAAGCACAACATACTAGGTTAGGGTCGATGACACTTATTATAGGCTATTCAAACAACTTGCAGTTTACATTATAAACAATATTGAATGAGTTGCATTGGTGTCAGCATTTTAATTAACCATATTGCTTCCATTAAAATTACTAATATCAAGTTGTTTATTTAAAAAAAGTTAAATATTATCGATCCATCAAGCACATACTCGATTACTCATACATGCTTAGATAAGACAAAAACGTCAACGTCAATGTTCTAAACATAGATGCTTTAACAGGCAGACGTGTCAATCATTCAGTTCACTGATGTTTTATTTTTATGTTTTCTTCTGTTTAATTATTTTTATTTCTTAACGTTGAAGTAAAAGTAATTGCCAATTTCTCGTTAGTGGTCTGTAGTAAGAAAATTAAATGTAGAATTCTCATAAAACATTTTAAATAAAAAGAAAAAGGCGTCACGGGACGCTTGGCAGATGTGTAACAGTAAATATTCGAATTTCTATTAAATAAAAAAATATAAATCATAAAACAGAAAAGAGTTTCGTCATTTAAGTCAACATATTTTACTTACTATTTTAATAACATAATACACTTATTGTTAAATGTAGATTAGTGAGACTATAAACGACTGAAAAGAAGGTGGGCGCGCAACACGCAAGGGAGTCGGTGAAATAGATGGGGCGTCACGACGTTTGCCGTCACGGTACACTGGTTGATTTTACTGCCAAGGCGCTTAAATTATAACGTTCTTGTCGTGTTCCTGTGGCCAGAAAGAAAATAATGAAATTAATATATTACAGACGTCGTACAATTAGTAAAACATAAGGTAGCTATCGTTGGATTCATGTCTATGGTTCAAATCGATAATTTGTTTACGGCTTGGAAAAAAAAAGTAATTTGGTAATAAAGAAATGAGATTTTTGTGTGATAAAACACTTCATCAAAATAAAGGTGACTAATAAATGTGTACAACTAAGTAACTAGCTTATTGTCTTTATATTTGATATTCGACAATAACTTGTCTGCTATGGACGTCAGCTCCTACCAATATTTTTCACCACCGCTCTAGGTATGACTATTATGAGTAGTTTTAAAGTGATATAGTTATATTACAGAACGATGTCAGTTTTGTTTGCCGGAAGTAGAATTAAACGCGGATAGCTTTCCAAAGAGGTTTTAACAAAGCAAGTGTGCGAAAAATCTTGTGAATCATATATAGGGTTTAATTTTAAACGTCGTTTAAAAATAAGATTTATTTATATGTGAACGTTTCAGTGAATCGAAACATTTATATTATTTTTTTTATATTTTTCGACTTGTGACAGTGTATATTATATATTATAAATATTCTCTTACAACTAGGAACCTTGATGGGGCCCACAGAAATAATAATCGTTGACAGTTTTTCATTTTGATTGTAAGGTTCTAAATGTTACAATGACCGGTTCTATTAAGATATGCCGGCAATGAGCAAGCATTTGTGACTTTCTAAAATATGACTCAAATGCTTGTCTTTGCTTGGTAAAACTATTCGTTTGGGAATTCCCCTTAATTTATTGTAGGGGAATTCCCCTGCAACAATTTTGATCCTATTATTTGTATTAATCGAATAAACCGGTTTGCGATTTTTTGATTCACGTCCCTAAGTACGGTGCATTGACGGCAGTTAAAATAGTTGACCAGTGTATTGTTGTAACCTTTGGCGTTAACTACCTGTGTCTGTCTCGTGTTCTAAAGAGGTTTTTCTTTCACAGATGTTGATGGATTGGGGCAGCCTCCCGCTTCTTCCCCTGGGATGTGTATTAGGACATTTGCGCACGAAGGATGCGTTGGCGGCGTCATCCGTCTGCCGCCACTGGCGTACCGCTCTGTTCATGTTTGGGGCACGCATGTAAGTAATAATTTTTTTAAGGATGAACATGTTACTTATTCCATAGTGTTTAGTGAATTGCTGGCTTTGGGCTAACGGTTAACCTGAGCTGACGTGGCTGCTAATTTTTTTGCATATTCGCATCAACCGGAAGAATGTCAGGCTTTATGAAGTAAAGAGGTGTAGGTATATAGGAACAAGAAGATAAGTAATAGAAGAAAAAGAATGGGGATTCGGGAATCGGGAATTTAGACATCTCAAATACTGGGATACATTCGGTATCAAATAGGTGCTGGTGCTATGTTCAACTCGTTATAGGTATTTCGCCGATTGAGTCGGCTTACGAATTAGGGCTGGCCTTAAAATGCTACTTCATTCAGGTTGTTCGATTGACTCCATCTTAGTGTAGGAGCAGTGAACGCAGCGTCTGCTTTAACTTAGCAATCTAAGGTGGAACTCTATCACTGCCGCATCGCGGAGGGAGAGGTGTTGAGGTACAACACCACGCCCCTCTCTCTACCCTCAGTAACGTTAAAAACGGAGGCGAACGAATACTGGGTAATACAGCGAGTAGGAAAAATTTAACTTTCTTATGCCCTCCAATCGAGGGATTCGAGGGACTTCCCCCATAGCTGAAGGCAGTTCCGATTTGTTCACATCTATAATAACGTTACACTGACAGCTGTGAAACATGGTCTGTTATTTTGTGATTTCTGTTATGTTGTATTAGTTTGTTACTATATTAATTAACAAAAACAATTAAAGGAAATTAGTCGACCTGTGCGAAAATCCGCAGTGCGCACCAAATCGTTTTGTTTAAATGTCAAATTTAAGAGAAGCGGTACATCTTTAGACCGTAGGTCTATTTTTCGTCATTAGCCGGCGCGATGATAATTAAATTGAGGGATAAATCAATGGAATTTTTATAAGGGATTAAAAGGAAGATTTTGTGCACTGACTGAGACAGAAAACAGGCTAGAGGTATATACTAGCGAATTTAATTTGCAAAAGGTTGAATTTGATTTGCAACATGCTGATTTGTAAATATTTGATTTGCTGAAGTAAAACACTTTGATGACAATATAATAATATTGTTTTTAAATACAATTTTTAAAACTCGAGCACATTTGCTATGTGTATGCGTCATTTTAAAGCCGCGTGTAAACATCTGACTCATCGTATCAAGTTACAATATACGTAGCAGAACAACTGAACGACTGATTGCCGATTGCGACATTTTAAAGTTGGTTCTAAGAATGCTTCACTTGCTTATCTGTAAATACAACGGATATTTTGCAATCATTATCGCCACAATTGTTATGATTATATTAAAATGAATTATATTTCCAGCATAGATAAGAATAGTTATTTTGATTTCTATGGGACTTGGACTTCTCTTGGATTTATTGGTGCTAAAACCAAGAGGATCTTAGGCGGTGATTCAATAATTGTAAATCAAAAATGAAATTACAAAGACGTGTCAAGTTCAGGCATAAATCGTTACATGAGAGAGATGAAACATAAAAAGTATGT
>DWTW01001108.1:0-13496 GCA_018246275.1 Papilio slateri | reverse complement strand
TATATAAATATTGGGGGTTCTCAGAACGACCTTGACAATCATCTTCCAGACCTTTTCCCACTTATGTGGGGCTAGTGGCACAGATGACCGTAGTACATGTTTTGGTTACAGTTTTTATGGCCGATTGCCTGCCTGATCATTGTGAACAATTACCCTATTACTTATTACATTCTACGCACAACGACTTTGAACCTTGACAATCCCGGTGGTATTTTAATTTCCTACCCTTTGTTTATTTTTTGTCTATGAGAGTCAATGTTATGTTCTTGTGTTATGACATTGACAGATTGCAGCGAATAACACTTTAAAAATTGGCGTTGTTTTGAATTTGCTTTCCTTTGTTTTGTAAGTTGTCGACATTTATTATCTCTCCGAATCACTCTAGGATACTTATGATTGGATTGTATTGATTAAAACAAAATGTTTTAAATAGCGAAATAGTATATGTATTATTTGTGTTAGTAAGTGAACGAAATAATAATAATGGAATGTAGTATTTCACTTAAACCATCGTTAGAAAAACAACTGAAAGGCCACCAAGGCGGGATTACAGCTTTGTTTTATAATCCTAATGATACACAAATTGCTAGTAGCTCGTTGGACCATAGTGTTTTGGTAAATTTCAATATTAATTTATTCAAATAAATAAATTTAATATTGTTTTATAAATTATTTACATTGAATTTTATCAACAAACAAATTGGTCATATTGTTTTTGCGATTTTCAGCTATGGGATCTGAGTCGACCCATGCGCAGTTATAGATTCCAAGGTCATGAGGAAGCTGTAATGGATGTAACTTTCTCTCCAAGAGGAAAGTATATGGCATCAGCATCCCGTGATAAGACTGTTAGATTATGGGTGCCAACAGTTACCGGTAGCACTGGAGTGTTTAAAGCTCATTCTCAAACTGTGCGATCTGTACAGTTTAGTCCTGATAGCTCTAGGGTAAGGTGTAATATGATAAACTAAATTTATCAATTTTACTGTAATTACAAAACTTAAAAAAAAAATAATATGTTCTAAGACAGTTAATATTTTTCTTAAATGATTTATTTTTATAGATATTAACAGGGTCAGATGATAAGATAGTAAAGCTGTGGTCGAGTGAGAAGTATAAATTTATTTCATCATTTGTTGGTCACACAAATTGGGTGCGATGTGCCCGCATGTCACATGATGGATCTATTATAGCATCATGTTCTGATGATAAAACCACTCGACTCTGGAGCCCAGATACTGGAAAGTGTATACATGTATATAAGGATCAAAAAGTGTATGCCACACATTTATCATGGCACCCGTCTGGTTGCTACATAGCTATAGGATCTTCACATGGAAATGTTTTGGTTTATGATATAAGAACTCACAACCTTGTCCAGTATTATAGGTAATCATTTTTCATTCTTTATATGATCAGCCGTGATAGACTTGAAATTAGCAACACTAAATGTGGTATTGCATTGCATGCAATGCATTAGATTTCTAAAGTTTATAAATTAAAAATTTAATTTCAGCATTCACTCTGATGCAGTGACACAAGTGGCTTTTCATCCCAGTGGAAGTTACATCTTGACATCTGGGAAGGATGGCAAAATTAAGGTAAAATAACTTTAATATAAAGATAATATCTATTGTGTTGTGTCCAAAATGCATGTGTATAAAACAATTTAGGATAATATGTCCGAATGGACATTCATACAGGCAGATTGACATGATCATTATTAGAATGCAAAATTCACTTTTGTAGTACAATTCTTTTGACCATTCATCACCATTCTACATATCCAAATTGTTGAGGATCTGAAGATAAGTATGAGTTATTAGTTATATCCTCCATCTAAGAAACTCTTTCAGTCACAATATCCTATTTTTATTTCCCTTTTTTATTAAAAAGTTTAAAGACACTAATTGATGTGTCAGAAAATAGTTGCTTTTATTTCTGATGTTAATAATTATATTTCTTTTTGTCTAGGTATTAGATTTACTTGAAGGACATCCAATATTTACTGTAAAGGGACACAATGGTGCTGTCAATTCTGTCAACTTTTCAACAAGTGGCAGTAGTTTTGCATCAGGCGGAGAAGATAAACTGGTAAATATTTCAACTATTTTAACTGTTTTTATAAAATTGTGTAAATGTTCATGAACATGTATATTTTTTTGTAGGTTTCCATATGGCGTACTAACTTTACTAAATTAGTTGATGAAGGAAAAGAAAATGAAGAAAGCAATCAGTTACCTAAATCAACAACCCAAAGTGCCTCACAAAAAGTGCCATCTGCAAGAAGAAATCAGGTTGTCAAAAAGAGATAACATAATTGTGATTTTAAGAATAAGTAATATAATAAAATATGCCTATAAAAGTTAGTTATTATAGAAAGACGAATTGTTATTCAGTGACAATTGTTCTATTGTTGGGGGATGTGTATTTATTAAATTATGTTTAAATTTCTGACAGCAAGATGTTGTTAGCATAGTAAAATGATTTGTGAATACAAAAGATACTGAAAATTTAAGATTATATTGTAGAAACATATTATATGATTCATAGAAGTAAACTAGGTCAAATTTATTTTATTATTTATTAAAAAATTTACCTACAGTTATTTTGTTTGCGGGCGATATTTTAGATTACGAATGTATAAAACTTACACATTTATAAAACACAGTCATTGGATTCCCCAATCTAAAAAAATATAAGGGTATAGGAGACAGTTTAGAAACACAGAGAATGAGAACCCTGTACTTGAGGTTATTTAACAAGTTGTATCAAGGACATTAAATATGGCCACCAGGCATTTACTTTATCTAAACCATATTGGAGACTTGTGTATTAATAATTATTATAAATTTTCCTTAAATCCTTGTTATCCTTTAACACAATATGTACAAGTGTTGTCTGTATCATATTGGGAGTGTTGTCAAAAGTAGGATATAAGATTGTTGTGTAAAAGAGATTAATGCAGGTAAAAATAGATAAATGTTTAAAAATGTAGCAATATCAGCATAGGTAGCAGAGTGATAAACAAGCAATAGTTAATTTAAAATACTAATAGGCACGACAGCACCCCTTTGACACTCCGAGGAAGAATACAAATTAAACAACACCTCACTATTCAAATTCGGTCCAGCCATTAAGGCTACAGGAGGTCACAATGGCACAGACATTCATACATATGTACCCACAACAAAACATTACCCTTTTGTCAGTTGGGCAAAAAAAACTTGTTCCATGTAACTTGTAACTGTTCATGTATTGATGGAAGTTAAATAAAATGAAAATAATATGTTTCTAAATCTTCCTCTTTTATAGGCTTATTGACAATTGCATAATATGCTCAAATATTCTATGAAGTTGGTAATATATGACAGGCAAATAATAAAAGTAAAGAAGAATGGCAAATAATGTTAGAAGAGACCTATGCAGATTCATATATGTCTGCATCTTTGAGTCTGTGTGCTCACAAGTTGTCTGTAAATATTAGCTTTACCTTTGATGTAGAAGGAAAGAGCTAAGTATGAGCAAACTAAAAAAATCTCTATTGCTTGTGGTAACATGTGTAAATTGTGTACATTCATTTGTTACATTTAAAATGATAATTTTTTACTTATTTCATCCAAAAATAGTTTTTATTTTGTAGATATCACCCCCTATAGTATTGAAATAATTCAACAAATATTTAAGGAAATGCGCTAGTGCAAGTGGACCATTATACTAGTCTATAGTTTGACAAGAATTTAATATTAAATTCATCTAAACTAGGGTGCAAGGTTATGGTACAAATGCTATCACAGCTCCAAGTATCCCATTGTCACATTTGTTCATCTTGATGATGCATCGAACATAGAAGAACCTGTTGCAAGCAGTACTTTCTACGGAGAAAGTAATGAAAACTCACTGGATGTCACCAGTCCAATGAACATTACATTTGAAAGAAATCCGTCTAGAAGTGGAACAACTAAAAATGAGATGGGGTCAGAAGTTGGATCTCCAACATTTAGTGTTGGCAATATAAGTCACTTACCACGTACACCTCCAAATCCTGCTACATACCGAATACCTTCTGTAATTAACTCATCTGGAGACAATAAGGAAGAAGATTTGTTTGGCATGATAAAACTTAAGGAGACTGATATTTGTTATACCAGTGGAACAATAGAGTGGGTAGGTCGCAAGCGAACATTTCCATTAAATACTGGATTTAAAGTAATCACCAACAGCCACAGTTCCAAAAATGGAACTTGTGTAAAAAGAGCAAAGAAAGATACTCAACCAAGCAATTTAAATAAAATAAAGGAGTGTGATTGCGCTGATGTTTTACCTACAGTCAATGCGATTGTTGATCACTTAAATGCCTTACATGAAGCTGTGGATCTAGTTGACTTGAGACTTAACACATTAGAAGATGTTGCTATTAATTAGTAATAAAGTAAAATAACTATTTATAAAAAATAAATTTATTAAATACTGTACTCTGAAAAATATAGTTAATGTAATACCAATAACAGTTTTCTTATTTACAATAAAATAAAATGATTTTAAAACTTGCCTATAGAATTACAAAGTAATAAATGTGCTTTTTAACGAGAAATCATAACTGAAGTAGAATATTTATAAAGCTGTATGCTCAGCTTTTAACATTAATACCTGCCTTGGTTTCCTTACATTAAACTATTTTGCAAAAATGTATCATTGTGTCCCAATATAGGTTGTCTTTTTGCCAGTCTTCTTGATTACCTCTAGCAGCTGGTCAGCACTTAGAGAAGATGTTACTGACACTTTTTGTTCAGGAAGACTGATAGACACTTCATTAACACCTTGGCCTTTTAACCTGTTGAGTACCCTCTCCACTGCACCAGAGCAACCTTCGCATGTCATTTCTACGTTAAAAATATGTGTCTGTAAAAAAAATGGTCATTTACTTATCAAAATTATTAAGAAAAACTTTCTCAATTTGTTTATCTTTATCTTTTACCGAAGACATGTTCGTATTCTTGTAAAAAGAACAAATAAGAAAAGAACAAAATTTATTAAAGATAAATGTAAAAAAAAATGCTGCCAACTTTACTGGAAATTATTAAATAATTCCTTATCAATGGATTAATTTTATCAATTCTGTTAACGTAATTTGACAGGTCAATAACCCTTAACCCTGTTTTAATAGAGTATATCAAAACAAATTAACAAACCAATAGACAATAAATATTTACATACCCCTATTTTTGGTATGGGTATAATATATACTAAATATATACTAATATATTTTAAGACATGCACTTACCTAATAAAACAAACCTATTTAAGATTATACCACATTTTGTGAAAAATAAAATTCTAGCATATTCCGATTTGCACAATGTTTAATACAGTAAGGTATAGCTATACATTTGATAAACTAAAAGATACATGTATTATTTGCCATGAAATTAAGATATCACAAAAAAGTTAAAATATTAAAGAGAAATGGTAAAAATGCTCTGCAAAAGATATCATTTGCTTGTATCAATTACAATGTCTATGATTTATCTGCCGGCTCTACGCTCTACTATTCTCTATTCCTTTGCCTGTTGGTTTGACAATTAGGAAACTGAAACATGGTGTGTCCGTATGAGTTTTTTTATTTATTAAGTGTTTCCGAATTTATGTTATAGTTTAGATATAATTAGAAACATGGCACTTAACGAAAGCTTAATAGAATTAGGCTGGTATGTATACGAATAATATTTATTAACATGCATCTTTCATTGCCTTTTTATTTCTGATTATTGTATATTTCCAGGCATCTCACACAGGATGGCATTGATACTATTAGTGAAAATGGTGAGATACAGGATGTAAATATTATCACCCGAAAAGCTTTAGACGTAAGTACACATCTAAATTATTTGACATGTTGAAAACAATTAAATGTTCAATTAATTAAAAGTTCATATCTTCGCGATGTTGCAGTACGATTTGAGAGAAATTGGAGATGCTGCATTTCCAGAAGATTTTGCAAAAGATCCTACCAAGCTTGAAAAACCGATAGTTGTGCAAATACAGAAGATAAGAAATGTTTCAGCACCAAAGGCTAATGAAGAATCTTGTTCGGCCCCTCGGATGTTGAAGTTGACACTACATGATGGAAAAACAATTTGCACAGGATTGGAGACCAGTCACATTTCTAGCCTTAGTATTAATACACCACCAGGCACAAAATTGTTGCTCAATAATGAAGGACTTGAAGTATGCCATGGTATCATTTGGCTCTCTCCAAGTGTTATTACAATTTTGGGTGGAAAAGTTGCTCACATGATTGAAAAATGGGAACTAAATCGAAGTCTTGCAAAACATACTAGAGGTATGGCATAGAATACACATCAAATCAAGTAATCAATTAGAGTAGGTTTGTGATTTCATGTATTGGAATGATATATGAATAACAGAGATTATAATTGTAATTACTTAAGAATTCCAATAGTTTAAGAGTTCTAGAATACATCAATAAAATATTATTGCTAGAAATATTTCATAACATTTTAATTTGAAAAATGAAGTTAACAGTTAACTGCGGTTAATTAAAATCAGCTTGTAGTTTTAAAACTCAATGTCAATATTTTTTTGTAAGTAATATAATATAAATATAACTCAAGCTTCAGAATTTAGTTTGTAACAATTATTAAAGGTGGCATAGGTGCAGAAGGTGGTCCTCCTCCATGGATTCCATTCGGCCAGAGGCTTGAAGCACTGACCTTAGATAAACAGTTCAAGAGCTTACAGGAAGCCTCTAAGCAGGATAATGCAGAGTTTGAAGCTCAAAGAAAAGATGCAATAGCTGAAGCCCAACGGTTATCAGGTGTTAAGAAGGTATAATATTTTTTATCAAATAAAAACGATTTTAGTATGTGTTACTTATTAACATATGAGTTATTTTGCAGGTGTTTGGTGGAGGTACTAAACCTTTACTAGATGCCAACGTCCAAAAGATTGTGGATGCTGGGTTTTCTGAGGAGCAAGCTGAAAATGCTCTTAGATATACAAAAAATAATGTGGATAAGGCTCTGAGAATACTGCAAAAGAGAGATAATTCTGAAAACAGGAATAAGGATAAGCAGAAAGAGACAGAACAACCTAAACGTAAATCACGCCACAGGGAACCAATAGATGATGATAGCATACCTGTTAAACCGTCAGGGATGGTGTCACTATTTGATTTTCTTGAAGATAAACTCCCCAATATTCCAGATAAGGACAAGAATAATCAGAAAAATAATTCAACTGATGACAGAGGTGATAGAAACTATCCCAAGGAGAGGAATAGTGCCAAAAGTAGTTCACGATCTCATAGATATGAGGGATCGAACAGGCATAAATCTGAAGGCAGAGGTCATTATTCAAATGATGGTCATCATAGAGATGACAGGAAATATCAAACTCAAAATGAAAAACCACCAAGATTTCAGAAGAAGTTGGATGAAAGAAATAAACAGTACCAACATCAACACCAGAATCAACAACAACTACCACACCAGCAACAAGAAGTCAATATGAACTTACAGTATAACAACTCATATGCCAACCAACACAATCCTTACAATGACCACAATATGCATAATGATAGAAATATGAATGATAATAAAATGCATTTATCTCAGAACTTTCGCAACCAAAGTAATGTTATGGATAGTTTAACTGAGGCTACAGCCAATTTAAATATACTTTCGAATCAATCAAGGCCTAGTGAAGACATATCTCAGGCTCTTAACTACCAAACTCATCCGGATCAGATGTACCTTAAGCAACGATACATAGCTAATCAAAATATGCAAGACATGACACCCTTCCAAAGGACTAATGACATGCCAAAGTATCAAGAGCAACAATATCAGCGGAGGCAACATCAACAGTCAAATGGTTATCTTGAACCCCAACAGAATTCAATGTATGCAAACATGAATTACATGAGTGGTGCACAAAGTGGGTACAATGGACGGCAATATGGTTACGGCGGGAGACTGCAGGAGTACAATACGATGCGACCTGCCGGACCATTTCTGCCGGGCTCACTGCTTGGTTTCCAGAATGCAGCTGTTAACGAACAAGCTCGTGCTATGCTTGGTGTCTCCGACATAAATTGGAAAGTAGGTGACAGATGCCTAGCGTTGTATTGGGAAGACAATAATGTAAGTACTATTGGGACATTCTTGTTATATTTCCTTGTTGGCTTGTTTCATTTCTATTGATGTCATATCTTCATTGTTTCAGTTCTATGAGGCTGAGGTCACTGGGATTTCAGCAAATACGGTAGTTGTTAAATTTTGTGCATATGGTAACCATGAAGAAGTTTTAAAATCCAACTGTTTGCCTTTCCCAAATCAATGTAAGTACATTTTACTGCTTTAATGTTATAATTAGATAAATTTATTGTAATTATAATGATTTCTAAGTTATGTTTCATCAAAAATAACATAAGTTTTAAAGTTTTATTGCAAAACTAGTTCCAATTAAACTCGGAATTAAACAATCGTAACCAAAGTAACTTGTTATTGTTGATAAATATCTTTTGATAAGTTATTACATTTATCAAAAAATGATTATCAGCGGTTACAAAGTTAATAGAAATAACTAGTCACATCTAGATCTAGATTATTTTTGTGACTGTACTAAGCATTTTATATCGGCAGCGGTAGGTGGCAACACTGGGTACGTGTCGCGCGGCGGGGTATTCCCCGCGCGCCGGCCGTAGGGGTACGCCGCGGCGCAGTGGGCGCACGCCGCCGCCCCCGCCGCCGCCGCCCCCGCCGCCGCCGCCGCCGCCGCCCCGCTGCTCGTCGCCGCGCCCAGCTGACCGCCGCGCTCTCGTCCGCGACCATTGCATTGAGGTTTTACCTGTCGATGTCTCCTTATAACATTCTGTGAATGCCTTTATATTCAGTTATGTTTCCCTTGTACCAAACCGTATACAGCATGTTACATAAATCCTGTTCATTTATAATATATAAAAAAATATTTCTGTAATAAAAATAAGTTTCCGTCGATCGGGATATTATAGTGAATTTTGCTTCATTTTTTTTAAGTTTCTACCTTAGAGATGACAAAGGGCGGACGTCGTGCCTAATAGTTTATGTAACAGATAGTCAACAATTACCAAATGATCTAGTAATTGAAACCATACAATTAATATCAGTTGATGTAACGGCCCCACTGGGTTCGGTTGTTGTGGTCTTAAGTTGTATCATTGTAGGACAATAATTTTTTGAACATTCTGTCGATCAGGATGGTCATGGAATCAAGTTAATACTATACCTCTTATAACGATTAGTCATTACTAAATAATAAAATGTTATTGTTACTTATATAATGTTAGTATTTATGTAAATCTAACTATTAATAAAAAAAATGAATACTTTTATCTCGGATCAAACAGGGTTTTTGCAACATACTGTTTCTATATAGCCAGGTTGTATCGAAATTTTTTATCTACATAATTTGTTACTTGAACACACCACTATACATGCGTACGTACATTTTAGTTTGTTATTTTGCCCATATTTATATTATAGCAAAGATTGTTTACTACAATTTACAAGTTTAAAACAATTGGAAGTAAGTTAAAGTACACTACATATACATTTAGCTATGCAATATCGGCCAAGCCGTAGCGAATTCATACACATTCGTACTCAAATATTTTTTTCTATATTTATTCATGTTCATAGTCGTTAAAAACTGCAGACTCTGTTGTGCACTTTTGCGTTGGTATCTTTTCGTAATTTTGGTTTTGTTTGGTATATCTTGGTTGTATTTTAAGGAATTGGATATTGTGTTTGTTTAGTTAAAGAATTAAAGAAACCCACTCATTCTTCTTAGAGATAGGCGTATCTTTTTGCGCGTCAGGTTAATTGCCATATCTATTCTAATATAGTAAAGTTCTAGAGTTTGAACGAGCAAATCTCAGGAACTATTGATCGGATTTGAAAAATTCGCTTTGCAGTTGATAGCCTATATATAGATATTGCTGACAAGGATTAGCGATATGTATAAATAGATACGTACTGCTTACATTATCGATTGACATCACAATCTATGAAACATGTTGCGAACTATCGATAGCACAGTGTAATGAACCGATTACTCAATTCATAAAATCTTCGCATTACTTCGTACTATGTTAATAACCTCCTCCTTTTTAAAGTCTGTTAAAAAGATCGAAATTCTTTCGAATAAATTTCAGCAATACACAGACAAACACACGCGTTTGTGGAGACTGCACTGATGCTCAGTTTTTTGTTACTGTTGATTGATACTGTTTGATACTGTTTACTGTTGATGCTAGGCGTAAAGAAAATTGTAGACACTGCGAACACATGAATTCAGCTTTAGCTGTGATCAATCAAAATTGAGACATTACTAAAACTGATTTAATCCATCTAAAAATCACATAAAATATAAAAAAAAATCATTAATTAATGGAAACTTTCAGCATTATATGTGAGCCATATATTAGAGTAGTGGAAACACTGCTGTACATTTGACATTCCTACCTTAAGGTTTACTTGTTCCCTGAAGCAGCTTTGTTTAACAGCGGGTGCACACTAGGCGCTTTGGTAATGCGCGTCTTAAGAAGCATAAGGTCCCAATAGAAACTTCATCCGTACACACACGGAGCACTTGTACTGATGCAAGCGTACGTATAGGGCTGGGTGGTTCTTAGAACGCGCGTTATGTGTACCTATTGTAATACTAGAAGCCTTCACGTGTGATAGTTACGTTAAATATAAACACTGTACACAGTCATACATTTTATACACGAAACATGAAAATAATTGGAAAATAAAATATTCGGTATTCGGAGACATCGATTGGGAAAAGCTCTTATATAATATAATCTATATTACATGTCACGACGCTGCGTGGATGTCGCAATATGAGCCCGAAGTGGCTCACTTGAGTGAATATTTACCCTTTTTGTTGAGAAATGCAAAAAAATATTAATAAAATTGCATAATAAAATTATGAAGCTCTGATGACATAGTTACGTAATATGTCGCCTTAGTTAATATTGTATGTTTGTGAATCTCTCATATACTATATTTGTACATAGTGCGTTGCCCAGTTCCACTTCGCAGTTTAGTTTTAATTATCTAGGTAATGGAACTAAATCATAAAACATTATGGAGTTGTAACAAATACTGTATTTATTAATGTATATTTTATTCTTAATAAAGTTTCATCATGTAACATATATTAAAAAAAAGTTTTACCAATAGCCTTGGCCTGAACGTGAAGGTGGGTAGTAAGCTTTTAGGGTTAATTTGAGTTATTAAAAAAGCTAGGAGCGTTATTATTTCAAATAATTTTCACTGTTGTAAAGAAATACGGAGCAAGTTGCGACAGTTACGCAGCGTCGTGAAACTAGTTACAGCGTTTTTTAATTGTTATTTTTTTAGTAAATCTTGAAGTTTAAGGGATCTAACACATCGTATATGTTAATTTATTGTCGGTCTGTATGTAACCAGCAACGTAGTTTAGCTTCTATAAGTGAAATATGTTTTACTCTAGCGCAAAATGTGTAATATATTATTTTTCGGCCCAGCGCCGGAATTATTGTTTGAAAAAAAGTGTTTGTTTTTATTTTTAACAATTGTATAGAGTTATATATAAATAGTTTATCACATTGTCTAAACAAATAAATCTCGTACGTTTCGTAACAATTTTGATCCTTGGCAAACTGTACAGACAAACATGCGTACATCTAGCGTGGGGAAAGAGTTGATTAATAACTAATAATAAAATAAATAAATTAAATTTAGCAATCAATATAAATTATAGTTTTCTTTAATACAAATATAAAATAATTTAACCAAGTTTGAGAAACTAATCGTTTTAAAAATATGAGTAAACTAATAAAAATACATTGATTCATGTAATGTTTTTTTTTTATTTGAAAATAACTATTTACCGTACCAACTAAGGTGATGGCTGTGCTAGGAGATGGATCACGACAATTCGTAGGTTAAGGCGCTTGAAGTAATGTATGTCATTCTAGATATATACACCTGGCCTTTCCCCATATCTAGTCTATGAAGTCGGCTTTCCTAATCGCTCTTCTTTTTTGCACTTTTCATTGATTACAATATTGGTTGTTGGCTGTGATATTTTACGGCCGGTTGTCACCTGACGCCAAGACAGTGACCTCTCTTGCTGACTGGAGCTTAGGATGTGCTCTTCGGCTGTCATCCTCTACACTTGTCTGTCAACCTGGTGTCAGAATATTTCCGAGCGGCCCGACGAAGATGTCTTCATATTTCTAGAAAATTCTAGTAACTTTATCGATCATAATTACTGCACAAAATAAAATTATCAAATATTAAAGATTCATAAAATGTAATAAATTATTTGAAAAATCAAACCCTAAGAAAGATCTTGAAAAAAACTTTGTTATTAATAATGTTATTAATCAATATATAATGACAATATAAAAGTTTGTATGTATCGTAAACCAAGTTAAGAAACATTGATATAAATAGTTGCAAATAGTAAATGTATCATGACACTTGTGTATCTATAGTTTTAAAGTTTAAGACATTTGAAAATTAAAATAAAATATTTTTGGTTGAGGACATTGGAACGCCTTATCAGGTTTACCCAAGTAATTAATTCAATAATTCATTAAATACCTGTCTAAATATATCCATTAAATTTACTTTTAATGTTGAAGATTGAACGAAATGTTATCAATACTATATTACTTAATTTAATGAGACAAATTGAATAGCAAAATAGGGATGAATTATAATGGGTAAAAACGAACAGTTCAGTAGATAAACATCCGACTCGGGATCTGACGGTCAATAGTTCGATATTGATTTGTTGACTCGTCTTTTGTAGTCTTATGTATAGCCATACAGCCGAATGTCTACCCCCGGGCACATTTGAAAACTAGTATTATATGTGATAAGAAGGTAGCTATCGCCGTCTTTGTACCCCAAATAAGGAGAAGGAAAAGACATGAAAGAAATATAGTCATTCAAAGCAACTACTTGTGCCCAATGACATAAGGCTTTTGACCGATGAGCTGCGTGCTTGTAAGTGTACAAAAATGTTTACATCATGAAATAATCTAACGAAAACGAAGAGCGTAGTGTAACTTCATTGCTTGCTATAGATACGAAAATGCACGCCAGGTGCGTCACACGCCAGTCTCATGTTATCGTGCACTCGTAGTAATTCACTAAAGTGTCTCTAATTTATTTTTACGATATTCAATGTTCGTGTAAACTGTTCCGATGTCCAAAGCGAAGAAAGCGCCCGGCGCTTGCGGGCGGCAGCGCTCTGTAAATTTTATCCCTTTTTTCTGTTAAAATAACGATTTATTAACAAAAAAGATAATAAAATGATTCAACATATTCTATTGTTTTAATTATCGATCGTTCCTATTATACGAGGGCTGCACTAAAAGTATCGGGAATGGAATATTTCCACTATTCCTGTCATATTAAAATCTTTTTAAT
>DWTW01001107.1:0-13502 GCA_018246275.1 Papilio slateri | reverse complement strand
GATATTAAGTGACAGCTACCCATAGGCACCTGCAACTAGATAACGAGTTGCAGCTGCGTTGCTTATCTTGAATGGACAGACGACCCTCCTTTGACCCCTGGATAAACAGAAAAACGATATTTATTTTTCCTATCCATCCCCCTCCCCTCCAAATCATCCCCTTGCCATCCTTACCATATTAAAAAAGTTTAGGAAGGGTAAAATGACTAGGATAGGACCGGACGAAACGCAGAAGCATACTTATTCTTAACGCCTGTCTTCTGTGAGGTCGTGGTATTTCACCGGTCGAGCCAGCCCATTCGTGCAACTGATATTGTTGTTACCGCTGTTAAAAAATTCTTGACTTGTAACGGATCACTCTCGCAGGAAGCTCGTGTAGTACACATTGCACAGGCAGTATCCTGCCAGGCACTAAAAAATCACACTCAAATTACAGGAGATTTTATAAAAAAAAATATAGCAGAAAAGTTCTGGAATGACGGCTATATACAGGTCGACAAAGAGTAAGTAGACCTCCCACAAGATGGACTGATGATCTAGTCAAGGTCACGGGAGCCCACTGGATGAGGATGGCAGGGGATCGATCATTGGATGGAGGGGAAGGCCTGCGTTCAGCAGTGGTCCATTGTTGGCTCAAAAGAAGTAATGAATAAATAACATTGAGATTTTTTTTTGTTGTGAAAGGATTTAAACAACGAACGTCGGGGGTTGTGCCTAGTGCCGTGTACGCTCCAAATAGTCATTGCAGTGCGGCCAGCGGGAATGTTAATAGGCGAGCGCTTGCGCTATGCGGCGCCCGTGTTTTTCTGCCGGCCCCGCCGCGAATTGCCGTCGGGCTGCATTTCGTCGCATGCCGCTTTTTTACCGCACTATTATAAAACATATGTCTGGCTAAACTATGGCTAGGTTCATGTAACTCACTTTGTCCATAGCAAATAATAAGAATAGAAAACCAAAAAAGAAACGCCCATTTGAAATTTTTGGTTTTGGTCCAGTGGCATTGTGAAAAAATTTCATCCCTATGATTGCGTGGGAGCGACATGGCTTAAATAGAGGTCGTGAATTGAAAGCTTGGGGATACTGTGAGTTCACACTGCCGAAAACATTCATCTAACATATGTTGTCATCTCTGTTTTTTTTATAGAGAACAAGAGAGATAACAACATGTTTTATGTGATGTCTTTTAGCAGTGTAAACTCACGGTTATTATCAGCGACTCTAACTTTATAAATTATAAGTTTGAATGTATACAGTCAGATTATTACAGCATGTATACCACATGATTAAAACTGTTTTTTTTTACAAGCGGAATTTTTTAAAAACTGTTATCGTTTTTTCAAGTGCCAATAATTTAACTCGACTAACGGACGCGGATGATAAAATTTTTGAAAATAACACTTTTATACCCTTGCCCTAATTAATTCCACATGTAAGATAATAAAATGAAACGAGGACTTGGTCACACATTGACTGTGTGGTCGGGTAATACGGTAAGCAATTTGATTAATTCATTTTGTTTATCCAGGCTTAAAAACGTGATAGCGTAGTGTGATAATTTTCACAACGATAGTCTTACAAGTCCTAGGACTAGGCAGCCCTTGTAAACTGGTAGTTTCGATCCCCTACTATTAAACTTTCGATGCTAAATAATAAATACATACCGGTAACAAGTACCAAGTTCAATTCCAACATACCACTGTAAATACTATTATAATTGCATTGCAAACGACATGATATTGCATTTTTCGTAGCATTATAGTTTTTGCGATCATACAATAATAACGGGTGAGTTCGAAGGAATATATAAATACGTAACATTCTTGATACTTCGTATGTAGTGTAGTTAGATACATTGGGTACAGAGCCAATTTATCCTTATATTATTACGATGGTAGCAATTGAAGTACAACCCTTTATGGGGTCCTCTACTGAAGTACGTATAACGATAGATAAATAGTATATATCTCTGTTAATCCTCGTGAATATTTGAACTAAGATTGATTGAAGTTTTGATAATTTAAATTGAGCCTTCAATGCACGGCCAATCAGAGGGCCAGAAAGCGGGTTCAGGATAAACGCCAATATTGAAAAATACGTAGAATGGATTAAACTGACCCTCATTATTACATTTAATGTCTTATTTATAACCTAGGTTACCTTAATAGTTAATCCTAGTTTGAACTCTGTAACTCATAAAATAATGTTTGATTGGGATTAACATAAGCATAAAACAAATACGACTATAACTGCTGAGGGGTAGGCAGCTAAGTAAGCAGCTTTTGTGTGCGTTTTTTTTCTTTTTGATCGTATTCATCATATCCCACAACCCACAAATGGATGCGTCGAAAAACCGTAACAAGCCACGAAATCAATTACGAGGCATCGCCGAAGCTTAGATAATATCCATTCCGAGCTTATTATTTTATGTAAGGCAAATTAAATTTCTTTAAAAATGCAAATATTCCAAGAGCCGTGGCAACTCGATAGAGATCGTGTAAATTATATTCGATGACTCGTTCAAAAGTCAACTTTCTACCAGTATCAACGACCCGCGGTGAGGGATTCGTTAATTTGGTTAGATAACAATAAATCTCATTATGCAAAATAACTGTAGCGTTTGATTTAAGCTTATTATGGACATTTCTAACGTAAACGAGACTTCGATAGGCTTTTAAAAATCAAAACTCTTACTTTCGATCTGTTAGAAACTATTTACGTTTCCTTTATTAATTCAATCAAGTGTAAAGTGGGTATATTCACAGGTTTTAAAATGCTTTATTTACCTATTAATTTTATTAAATGTCCTGTCAATAAGAAACAAATAGATTCATTAAGGCTTCTTTGATCTGATCATAATGAGAGAGTGAATGTTTCTGTTGAGTTTCTGAGGTGTAAGAAAGTATATCGACCAGATATGTGAATAAAGAAATTCTATGTGAAGTGTAGCCACGACTAACAAATGTTGCCTGTTATTTTGACAAGGGGACAAATGCACGGGCAGGGGATAGATAGGAAAAAGAGATATCTTTTTCCCTTTCCTATCTATCCCATCATCCCAATCTCTCTCTCTTACCATTTCCATCGTTTCCTAATAAAAAAGGCTCTCCGGTCTACTAGCTGACCCAGCAAACTTCGTTTTGTCGTAGAATTAATCTACGTCGTGTTACCCTATTAGTAACATTAACTGCACGATGGATTGCACTCGGGGGGTCGTTTCACTTCATTAAAGCACCCTAAGGTGTATGCCGTTCTTATATATGGGATGTATCACTCTTTGTAGTTTCTGTCATTTCTTTAAAGATAATGAAGCATATGAAAAATCAATGAGAATTGCATTTTATTGATATTTTTTTTTTGTGAATTTTTCATATTTTTTATTAGTTATTCTGTTATTCGGGGCGGAAACAAAGATAAAAAAAATCCGTTCTTGAGCTATAAATGGTGTAACTAACACGACTTTGTTTCATATATTATACATAGATAACTATAACTCTCTATGCTTAACAAAATATCTATTATAATCTATTATAATCTTTATTACAACAAGTGATTTAAACCTAATTTAAATGTAGCTGCCACTAAACTATTAAAGTAATTTCAGTAAAATAATTACTTGAGCAAAATAGAATATCGAGTCGAGCCTAAATCGTTCTAGCTAATGATTTATGAGTTACACTAGAAGTTTTTAGGACCTCACAAAAAGCTTATTGCGAGGCAACTAAAAATACACGGCACACATCCAGTGCAAATTGGGTTCGTGTCAAATGAGTCAACAGTCGGGGCTTGCGTTGCCGACTTCAATTCAGTGCTGTTTTTATTGGTCACGCCACCGCGAAATCGCTCACAACCTCATTCGAATAACGATTCGGGACATGTGCGAAATATCGGTTAATTAATAGCAACTGCTATTTATAGCGTTGTAGCGCAATAGCATAAATGGTGAGCTTGTATCAAGTTTCGGGGATTGTGTTACCAATTTTGTCATGTGCTATTCTAGGACGTTACGCTGTAGCGCGAATAACTCATTAACTGTTATTTTTTATTGTTTTGGAGTAAGAAAAAAATGGTTATAAATATATTTGTAATAGTTGCCATTGTAACGACACTGATACGGCAGTTATTTTAAAACTTTTTTGAAACTAAAATTTAGTCAATAATTGTGTTTGCAAGTCCTTTTATTTTATGCATATTTATGGTTTAGGGCAATCCCTTAGGTTAAGATCATATCAGCACCAATATGGCAGGTCACCCCGCCAGCTCAGTGCTTTAACAACGTCCTTCTTTCATGTTAACAGTGGTAGAGCCCGCAACAATAACATCTGTTGCACGAATGGACCGGCTCGACCGCTGAAATACAACTGCTACATGGAAGACAGGTGAGAAGTAGAACAGTGCTTTTGCGCTTCGTCTGATGAGTGAGGTGCTGGAGGCGCAATTTTAGGAGAGGATGGGAAGGGGAAGAGGATTGGACGGGGAGGAAATATCTTTCGTCTATCCCCTTTCCTGTCCATTAAAGATAGGCAACGCATCTGCGACTTAGTTGCTTGTTGGAAATGTCTATTTTTGTTGGAAAGTAGCGGTCATTTTACATCAGTTGAACCGCTTGCTCGTTTGCCACCTTCTTCCATAAAAAGAGCGAGAGCGGCAGCGTCACGGCATCAGAGAGCGTCATGCCGTTTGCCGCCTCAGCATAATACTGGATTTTACTGGCAAGGCGCGCAATAGATCTTTCACATCAAAAATGTATGATCAATTCATCATGTTTGAATTATATATAATCGCTTAGGATACGTTCTAATCCCACTTTCCTCCTTTATTTTTCACCATTAAGTACATAGTATCACCAAACAATCTTTATGTACTCTGAAACTAATAGTATCAGTTGATTATTCATTCGCTGCTTATATTTTAGGTAACAATTATATAAATATGCTTAAAATAAATTGGGTTTGATTTCAAACTTTAATAAAATGACATCGTTGAATTTACCGCAAAAAACACTTCAAGCACGTAGGGAGCACGCTCCGCGACTGCTGTCTGTTCGTCATTGTGAAGCTTAATATATATACAGATTAGTAAAAAAACTGTTTCACTTACCACATATAACGTTTAATAGATTGTTACCACGCGGGGCTGTAAGTCAACGATACGTATTTTAGAGTGACAGCTATGAGTTCTAAATAAATAAATTAATTATGTTGACAAATTGCCTAGCGGTTAGTGGTGCTTGTTAGCAAGTTAATTCTTATTATTTATTAAATGCGATATATCGTTACGTAGGTACACCATTTTTCCAAATAAGTAAAAATGTCAGACTGTATCGTAATAGGGTAGTAAGATCTAAAAGAGCTAAAAAATGGGTAAATTATGTAGATCGACTTTTATTCCTGATCTTATTTGGGGCAATACCACATTATAATGAAATGTCATAAAACATTTGGCCAGGTTAACTAAATAAGTCTCGGTCAAATATACCTATACCATAAGGTATGTATACCTCAACTACCGCTACCCATCGGTAGCTCGCTTTCAATGCGCCGGTACCTCAAACAGATACATTCATAATTTTCTTTGGGTCAGGAAAAACACCAGTATACGTAGACCTAACAATTCGGTTTACGATATTGGAAAAGCATATGATGGTGATCGTTCAGAGGCCTAGCTAATTTGGAAGAATGGTAACAGGTCCCTTTCAATATGGCGCCAATGTGTACGTGACAGTTGCAATGGCGGGAAACAATAGTACGTTAGTCCGTTATGAATATTGAGAGATATATGGATAGTAACGCGATGGCTCACCCGGTTTTCGCCTCACGTATGTCCGTACTATGAAATCACACATCGGAATGTTTCTTGGCCTACTACGATACCCGAATGTTTCGGGGCACATTCAAACACACGCAATCAAATGTACATGGGTAACTTGACCACTGAACACCCGGATAACCGCCTTCTTACTCCATAAAAACAAAAAAAACCATAGAATAAAAATTCCCAGCATTCTTGAAGCAACCAATTAGTTGAATGTGTAAAGATTTTCCTCGTATTATTATTAGATATTATGCAAATTACATTCGTACATTATTTTGTTTGTGGCTCTCTGGCACAGTGGGCATTACAAGCAACAAACAATGTTCAAGGAATTTTTATCGTGGTTTCGTGCAATGACAAAGTGTCCGATGTATTCATTATGCATATCGTTAAATGTTATTTCTGTCAATGCTGCTTGGAAGTCGGTGACTCAAACTGGCTTTATTCGATGATTCCTCAAAACGGCGCCGGACCCGATATAATTCTTAGAATAATGAATCAATTTGAGAGGGCAAAATATTGTGACATTAATGTTTGGACCTTCTCAATTGTTAAATTATAAGCTGGTATCTTTTTATGACATGAAAAGCTTGCGCATGTGCGCTCTCGTACGGGCAAAAGTGGACCTCAAATTGTTCCTGCGGCTATATCCCCGGGGTGTCGCATAGTAAATATGTACAGATTTACTAAGGCTAATTGGTTGAATGGTATAATTTCAAATCTGGAGACCCTGGAGAGAGGAGAGAATGATAGTCGAACATCATATTGTTAATTTTCTTATGGTAAATCTTTGGTTCAAGTTTAGTTAGTTCAAGGAATTAATATCTTAACTGTCTTATCTATCGACTTCAAAGTAGAACAAAATGAAAGAAAAAAATCAAAGAAGCACTAATGTAACAAGTATTGTGTAGTTCATTTAAATGTAAACGAGCATTCTTCTTAAAAGCTTAAATAAAATTTAAAAAAAACAAGGAGAGACGCTAGACAAAAGATTTCGCCATGTCATTTCACTTGCCGGCGTTCAGTAACGTAATCTGTGAGCGTTTCTTAGTGCAATTACAAAGAATGCACCAACGTAACGAGATTACAGAAGCTTATAGGAGCAACAAGCAACGATTACGGAGCCCTGTGGATTCTACGAAGCGTCTGCGCTTGCGCATGCGGGCAACACCGACGCGCATGCGTTCACACAATTCGAGTTCTTCGTAAAGCGTCTATAGGGAACGTTTTGGTGTAAAAATATACGAGACATAGTATTCCCTCATTAGCCCCTAGCATTTGAGCGATGCTGAGAAAAAATCATGGCGATGCCGTCACTACTTTTATATAATTAAAGATTTACTCCTACGACCGCATAGTGCGGTGAGTAATATAAATTATAATTGTCGTGAAAATTTAACGCCGGCTTGAGAGCAGAGTCAACAGGTCGGCTGCCCAGGTCTACCCAAGTCGGTCGCGAATCATGTCGGAGGTCTGAACACGTTCAGGTCTGTCGCTCTGGCGCCGGCCGATGGCTACAATTTATGGCTCGTGCTAAAACTCTAAGCGGACGCAGCAAGGACGTTTAAACTGTGTAGGTCTGTTTTTTATTTCATGCGGGATGTGCCGTAATTGTGTTACAAAAAAAGAAAATTGGTCATAACTTATATAATTATGGCAGCAGATGGGTTCATCTTCCGAGTAAGACCACATTTTTTCGTTCTTATTATAAAAACGAACCGTAATTTAAGGAAGCTGTTAGGTTAGGTAAGATAAAAAAAAAACAATAATCACATGAAACGAGTACGTGGTGTAGAATTAAATAAATTATGTGTAGTTTGTATCCTTCCCCTCAAATGAACTCTGAATGGCATCACAGCGTATATCCATTGATTCAACATTACGACAGTTTGCCTTTTGAATAAGGAAAATGGTACGATCATAATTCAATTGTATTTTTAAAAGCAAATATACATAAATCAGGGCTTTTTTTGCTAATTTGGTAACAGCCAATGATGTACAGACATTATTATCATGCAGCATCATATAATGTATGTACCAACTCTCGTATAGACCAACAAAATCTTGGAATCGAATGACACGAACATTTTTAAATGCATATAAATTGATATCAATGTTTCCCAATTGTTTCCTACCGCAAAACTTTGTTATACATTTTGTTTGTTTGTATTTAGAGTAAATTCATAGTCAAACGGAACAACGACACAGAAATCCGAAGTACAATTTCAAATCGTGACGTGTAACAATGGAGTCGGTGTAAGTTTATTTTTTCGTTGGGCTGCAGCCGTGGGGCACCATTAGTCGTCGATCTGCCTACGCGGCCGACGCTGGCACACGATAGGACGCTCTCAGATACGATCCCGAGCGGTCCTGACGCGTGTCGGGGCTCGCTAACCCCGGATGGACGGAGCGCCAAATCGTTTTAGAAGGAACACGCAACATTGATTTAAGCTTCATTTGTTTGCGTGCGCTCTTTGTATTTCGTATGACGAGCGTAAGAGCTGTCCGATTTCGTTATCTAATTACAAAATATATTTTTAAGTCCTGTAAAAAGGTCGGAAATAAAGAACTTATGTGGATGCATTTAAATAAAAAAAGTCATGATCGTTAATTTCTAAAGTTATTGCTCCAACATCTTCTAAAAGCTTTATAATTGATGTTCGACACCGCGTACTGTTATCAGTATACGGTGCCGTACGCCGCCAACACCTGAAGTGTCTTATGACCAAGTGTTTGCATACTTCTTACAGATGAACACAGACAACGGTTACCTAAGTCCCAGTAGTTGCATCAAGAATGACAAGCATCTGACGCTGTAATATTTACGCAGCAGCCTCTTTGTTAAATCTTTCCCACGATTTAACAAATTTACGATTGTCAAAAACAAATATAACGACGCTCGGCGCATTTCACTCGCGATGTGGGTCGGCTGTTTTAAATGTAAATTTTTATACTTATGTGAAAGGGAACAGTTTTGACACGGTTGTTTCTTTACTTGATGCCACGGCACTGCTCGGACAAATCCCTTACCTGTAACACAAAGACAAATAACAATTAATCTTAGTATTCTTGTAGATTGTAAATTATTTAATAAACAAAATAATAAGTGATAACTAATAATTATATATTATATTATATTTTTAATACCAAAAGCATGATATTGCTAGATGCCATAATGGTTATATTTCGCAAATTATATGTAGTTTGAACAGACAAAAATAATCACGCCCCTAATTCAGAGAGGTAGGTAGAGATTATGTATTTTCATTTAGCAGGATACTGGCATACTTCTATCCTGTCTTCTGCAGACGTAACATCTA
This sequence comes from Papilio slateri, assembly GCA_018246275.1. NCBI lineage: Eukaryota > Metazoa > Arthropoda > Insecta > Lepidoptera > Papilionidae > Papilio > Papilio slateri. Next base: position 4,371 of record DWTW01001107.1, on the reverse strand, counting down.
TGCATCTCGTTAGGTTAGATACCCGGATACATGCTCGTCTGGTATGGTACTTCTGATACCACTCGACATACTTCTTCTTTAGTATGTCAATAATGTAATCGATATAAGTTCAAAATATTTTTTTGTATATCTTAGATTTTAGTAACTACGATTTATAAACAATAAAACTTGCAAACTGTATGCGATTTATAAAACAAACGACACGCGGTCATGCGTAATTTTTTGCAAACAATGCAATATTTTTGTTCGTCTCTTTTTGTGGTCTGTGCGTTAAACGTCACTTGACTAACAAATAGTTTTGTTCACTTGGACAATAAGCACAAGGAATGCATGAGAAAAAAGATTCAAGATTGAGGTTTTATTATTTTAAATTATATATATACATTGCTAGCAGTAGAGAGAGAGTTCAGAGTTAAAATGTTATTTGGTCATAACATGTAACCCAACTTAATTTAAACACTTGCAACTTTCTGAAAACTTTGACTTTATGACACTGAGGTCAAACAGCGTTATTTTTGTCTGAGCATTGCACTGCGGAATAAGATTTATATCATGGAACCCTGAAAAATTTAGTTGAACGTCAAATCCCAACTATGTTATATTAATCTATGTTAAGTCTGATAATACCCCTGTGACTCTCGATGTTTTGGATGATCGGAGTTACGACGGTCATTAAAAAATCCGTCTCATTCTTCTTGATGAGATAAAATATAAATAAAACATTTCATTAATCTCAATATTGCACCACAATAATAAAAAATATTCTATTTTGTCTGTGGCGTGGACAATAAATAAAGTAGTACGCAGATCTGTGGCCACACTGACACTCTGACAACTGTCACCGTAGCGTGCGGACGTGCCGATGCCGCATCGTGTTACTCGCTGTTAATACCAAATGGTTGTTTATTGAATATACAAACACAGTGTACATAACATTATCTACTTCTGGATAATGTATCTTTCAGTTCCGTACTTACAGTTTAATCATTACAAACAAATCTTTCCTGTTTATTAGAAAACATTATTAAGGCATTCAATAGACTTTATTTCGTATAGAGCTCATGCTTTCGAAATACTTGCATTTAAGATGAAGTTATTTGATAAACATGTATGTCTTATAAGTGTCATAAGACCTTGATTACAATCCGAAATGTAACATTAAAAAAATGACCACTCGAAAGACTCATAATGGCCGACTGAATACTTAACAAAGAGGAACGATTCATTAGTTCCAAAAACGCGTTGTTATCGCGATTGTACTATGTAGATCTCGCATTCGCATATCGAGAAGGTAATCAAAACCCAACCAAGTGCCAATTTGTCAACTAAGCGCGGGTACGATTTCAGTTTGTGCAATCTACCAACACTGGCGTACGGTCGAATTGAAGCGAACATAGATTGTATACCGAATTAGCTCACAGTAGCTTTGCAATAACGAATATTATCGTGTCGTACGTTACAAGGAGTACGGTTTTTGACCAGTGCCCTATTAAAGCTAGTTTTCCACATTGCCTTCAAACGTATGCTCAGAGATGGTAATTTTTTAAAGGATGTAAAGGGTTTAATCATGTAGTGCTAATCATGGGCATTTTATACATGTTTATAAAATGAAACGAAAATAATCAATGAGAATGTAAAACCACTGCAATTCATGACAAACAGCTCAATTTGTTTGGTTAAGATTGTTCATTGTCTTAACTACTTTTACAAATACGATTTCAAATACTATTGAGCTCAATGTATAAATATCTTTTTAAGTTTTCCAAAGTCAGAGTAAGGTAAATAACGAACGGACCGATAATAGTTGCTCTATGGCCTGTAAAAACAGTTCGTTCTAATTTTTTGAATGTAGCATTCGATTGTTGTCCTAAATCATCTATTACCTGTGTTAGTTATTTCATTGGTTCCAGTATGTAAATATTTTTCGACAATAGTTGATTCTATATATTTTTTTTTGTAAATAAAGGTATATAAAATTTATGTGTACATAAAATATAGCATAGCTTTGGGTGTATCACAACTGAAAGCGCAGGCGAAATATCATTGGCCACTCGTGTTATATTACAACATCGGGACCAGTCATAAAACATTCTCATCGCGAGATCTAATCGCTGGACTTCATCTCGAATTTAATAAAAAAAATGCTCGCACCGCCACTGCGATGTGTGAGCGTACCCGAGCGTCTGATGGATACGCGCCCGGAATACGTCCGTACCGAGACGTGTGTTCATACATCCACTTGTCACTTCCAGTTACATCGTCTACATGTCTATTAGAACACGTTTAGAAGTGCCACTGATGTGAGCTTGAGACACATTTGCAAATAGCCTAATGTGTTATTCCCCGCTTCTCATCAAGATAAAGCTATTAAATATTAATATGATACTTTTAAATTTGAATGGCAAATGTCTAATACAAATATGTATTCTCGTTTATACTTGCCATCCGTCACCCGCCCGCTGAGCGTTGAAAAGAAAACTATACAGAAAAAAGCATAAAAAAGTAAATCTGAAAAGAAGGGGGTCAACGGAATTTCAAAAGTTAACAGTCTATAACCATCTACGGTCGATTCCGTGTTGATCGGTCAAAGTCCCAGGCCGATACGTTCAATAGTTTTCACGTGATTGACATACATGACATACTATGTACATTGAAAAAAAAAACATTTTCATTTTAAATATATTATGTGGCTTTTGCTTCTAGTAGGAATCAAACCTAGAATATGCAGCGTAATAAGCCTTCAGTTTTTATAACGACGTACGTACGTAAATATAATAAATATAATTATACATGCATGACCTTGTTGTAGTGCCGTGACCTTACAGTGGATTATTGACCTCATTTCGCAACAATATTACCGATACGAGAACGCTTAATATAATCCTTTTTCACGCTTAACCAGCGCCCAATAGATCGTTGTATTGAAACGCAGTGACCCACTACTTTACAAAACGTTTGTTTTTTCGGCGACCCAAGCCTGTAAGTCTTCAGGATAGCGACAAAAATGCAGCAGACATCTGGAGGCCTGCCTCGAAATCTTGAGACCAGGGATGGAAACCCGAAAGGCAATCAATTGTTTTTTTTTTAGGATAAATTATTGCTGGCTTAATACTTAGGTCACGATAAGCTCACCTGTCAAATAAGCCATAAAAAGTTATTAAATCATCATGTAAAGAGTTCAGAGAGTCATAGAGTTCGGAGTTATCTCAGGTAAAGTGCTTCAATTACTCATATCAAGGTTATCTCTAGATGTTCAGTGAGGGTGGGTAATATAGTCGGAAAGTAAAGGCATTAACCATAAAGTAAAATGGATCTGAATGCGGCGAATGCAGCAATCCAATGAAACAGCACACACAATACTGATGTGTTATTCGATAAAGGCTGTATTACTTTCACGAACGATCCCTCCGATTCGTGCCTCAGATACTATCACGTGTCAAAATATATTTAAAATATAAGTACTTATACAACTGGACGTTGCCTAACTTAACAGTGAGTTACGATACAGTTAAATTATTTAAAATAACTGATATACAGAGTGTAGAGAACACGATTAATAATAGTGATATTAATATGTTACTGTTATGTACAAAGTTTTAAAAGAAACAAACTTAGAATCAAAAGTTCTAAAAAAAAATTTAAAATCTTTTTTACTTGTATTTTTTATATCACACATAAAAATGTATTATTTACAATTGTTATATAAACATTTAAAAACGTGTATATAATTAATTTAAATATGTTTTAAAACGTATTTAGAATAATTGTCAAAAAAAATTAACCATAAAAGTTTTATCTCACTTGAGATCGATATAAAGATAAATTTTAGAACAGCATTTAACGACTTCCGATTCGCAGCAACTAAGAGGCGGCCACTGAGATAAATAATAAATTAATTAGACAATTATACATACATTACTATTAACATTACCGTCCATGGGAGCCGGGCTGGCCCACCTGACGGCCTTTCGGTCGGCAACACCACTCATTAATCCGCGACAGGGCCACCGACCGGCCCAATTCGGACCATCCGATGTATGCAAATTTATAATCGTCCGCTTGACAAGTGGACCGCGGGGGCGGGCTCTTAAGTCCGCTATTTTGTCATGCTTAGCTGGACAGTTATCGCGATGGCTTTTAAGGTGGCAATACACTATTGGGGTTACCTTATCTAATTATCAATTAATATTCCTTGCAACAACTGTTGTCAGACATGAATGTAATCACCCTAAAAATATGACAAGTGAAGACAACATATGTAATATAAAGTTTATTTAGATCAACATAAAATCTATGTTCCAAAACTAAGTTCACATAGAAAGTTCGTTTTTATTAAGACGCTTATATTAGTTTCACTGGTGTGTATGTAAG